>JAUEKZ010147579.1:0-10376 GCA_031471865.1 Melibe leonina | reverse complement strand
ATAGAGTAGTCCTTGAGCATTTCCCAGGCAAGCCAAGAAAATTCTCCACACTTCACCCAGAATTCAGGAGACAACTCGTAAACCTGGTGGAAATAAAAAAAAAAAAGTGTTAAAAGGTTATTAGCTTGTACCTTAAATTCTCCATGAAAAATTTGAGCAATAAATGTTTAACTCAATTAAGAGATAAATCTGGGAGATTTTATTTTCACAAGTAAAATTTTTTAAAACATTTATTCATAATTGGCAATAACTTAGACTTAGGGAAAAGTATTTTCACGCAGAAGAACAGGTGTTTCCTGAATTATAGAGCCCTTCATAAAATAAGAAAATAAAAATTTATTGTTGATGACAAAAGTCTACAAATAGGACACGATATCATTTAACTTTTAGCCCTACAAAATAAATTGTTTACTTACCCAATAATACAACTGGATACATTTCTCTACCATCTTAGCTCTATATGGTCGAGATATGACTTCAGCATCAATTATTAAATCTCTGGAGGTCTGCCACACCAATACCATGAACGGACCAACAGTGTCACGAACATTGGCATAGAAAATTGGACACTTAACCTTCAGCCAGCTGCAGGTGAAAAGAAACATGAGATATTATTAAACCTAATTATATATATATAACATTAAACCTTGTTACACCATCACCCGTTATACCGCGATTCTCACCTACCGCCAGCTTTTGGCTGTGGAATGGATCGGCCACTGAAACACTAAAAACCTTGTACTACCATCTGCTAACACTTCATCTGTAACAATCATGACTAGCATAGGTTAATTAATTTTCGTTTTACTGCCAGCCTAACATTCTGTAACTACCACACCTAACCTAACCAGATGAAACACCCCTAACACACTCACTAAATAAGTACTTTATTCCCTTTGCTGGTGGGTCACTCAATAGATACGAGTTGAAATCACTCCCTATATGGACCAGCAAACAGTGAGTTCTTTCCCCTTTCTTACAGTATCGCCTTACCCCACTATACATTGCATTGTTTTACCACCAACTTTCTAATATTCTATGCTTTCAATGCACTTACTCAGCAGTATAACAAGGTTTCAGTGTATAACCAAATCTCTAACCCTAAATTTTTTCCAGAAAAGGTCAAATCATCAATCATGAAATTTTATTCTTGAAAAAAAGAACAACCTACAAAATTTATTTATATACAACACACCAAAATTTTAACAATTTATATTACCCGTTCCTCCTACACACACATTTAAAGATTAAACTTTTATGGTCATACTTACTTAATAGACAGTGTGGCTCCATTGTGCACACACTGGTAAGTGTTTTCCAGAAGGGCCAAAATTCCATAATGCTCCAAAAACTGCATTGTTTTGGACACTGAAAAATGTAAAAAAAAAAACAATCAGCATAAAATAGAATATAACAAAAATGGTAAATCAAAACCATATTTACTTAGCCTTAATAAAAAACAGCAAATATGACAAATTACCATTGCAACTGTTTACTTCATTAACAAGCTCTTTACTAATAAAATACTCACTAAGTCAATCCATTTTTACAATGCTAACCTCAAAATGTTGAAAGACAAAGACTTTTTTTCAAAAATTAAATTTTCTTACAAATGACTGGATCAATTTTTATGGAAAAAAAAACCCCCAAAAAAACCAGCAGAAAGATCTTCCCTACAAGAGCAAGGTTGTGCCATGAATGCATTATGTCACATAACTAAAATCTTGCCATTTAAAAACAAGCAGTGATACTCGCAGCAAAACTCCAGTAAATGATAAATAGAAATCTGATTTTATTAAACCTAAACTCGCTAAGCCATTTTGGGCACTATATCATTCCCATTACGGAACTCTTTGGGGGATAGAGATTTGATTTGAACAACTCGTCTCAGAAAAATAGTCATAACTCCACAACCACTAAAGCTACCGAGATGAAACATTCAGGATGGCTGGATGTAGTATCCAGTTATGCACTCAAACTGTCAAAATAACACTACATTTTCCTGACAAATTTTAATTAACTATTACCGATGTCATGTCTAGAGTCTTGCTAGACACCAATTCAAACTATTAGAATCTGTCTATTACAACAAAATGACCAATATCTATAACAATCCTATTTAAAGAGATTGCTCCTATCGACAGAAGCCATTTAGAACGGCAAAATATGGGTGTTTAGATAAATTGATTAAAACTGCAAAATTCCACTGATTTCATGTAAAGTTTGTATAGTTAAGAAAAAGCTTTCCACACTGAGAAAGATGACTGAGGAATTCTTTAAACCTCACATTTTCTGTTATTTACCCTTTTCGTACGTAGGTTTCCACTTAAGTCTAAGTCAGCAATGTGAATGAATATCGTAAGTTTTGACTAGAAGTCGGTTAAGGGCTAATAAACTCATTACCAGCCAGATAGATATTTATCCTGGTCAAATTTGTGCCTAGGCTGCATGAACTTTTGCACATATGTTAATGTTAAAGGGCTTGTAAAAATCAAACTTACTCCGAAAACTTGGGCTTGATATAATGTCATAGACCACAATAGCAGCAAATACAGAGACTAGGAAAAACATCAGAATGCTCCAAGGAAAATGGGCACCAGAAAGTTTCAGCATCAAATCCTAAGGAAAAAGTAACAGTGGTTTGGTAACATGGATGGGTATAAAAAGGATTTAGCTGTTTTTTTTTATTTTTTCAGGTTTTTTTATATGAGCAATTACGAAATGAAAATTTCACACTATTTGGGGTCTCATGTAATATACAATGTGAAAAATTAAAAAAGAAAAGAAGAAAGGAACATTCTCTAAGCACATCCCAACTCCTAAATTCTGCACGAAGTACGTGTCCATATATCATGTACCTGCACACAGACAATGGCATTAAAAATTTAGCAGGAAACCTACTAAGATTATTAATGCTAAATATAAAATTTTGTGCAGTCAGGATTAAAATAACAGACATATTTCAATGCAGTGGTTTAAATTAGTCTCAATATAACCAAAAAATTCAGTACGTAGTTTAAAGACAGCTTGTTCCTGATAATTCAGATCTTTTTAGCATATCTATTGAAAAATAAAACCAGAAGGGAAACAAATTGATACCTTTGTTGCCGCCTGACACAGTTTAAGACCATCTTTTTTTCCTTTGCTTTGGATCTCTAGTTCCTCATTTGTCACAGAGAAAGACCTCAATGTTTCAGTCAAAACTTTCTTGTTAAATTTGGATGACAACTTATTCCAGTGTTGGTTGATGTAGTCCAACAGATGACTAAAAAAGAAGAAAAAACAATAATAATGCATCAAGAAACTCATCATTATACTTTGAAGACTTCATTTTGTTTTTGTAGACGAATCAATATAGCTTGTTAACCAAAATGTAATGATCCAGTAGTTCTGGCATTATAGGAAAACAGTCTTGTGACAAAATATTCATTTTTGAGACAATTAGGGAGAGAGAGAGAAAAAATTACAAGAATGGAAGAACTATAGATATTTCTGTATTCTATAATTTGGTCCAAAAAAATGTTTCCACTTGGTAGGAACTAATTACCTAGAGGCGTTGAGATGCTTAGTATACAGCTGACACCAAGCACTGAAGGATTGCTTATCTGTGATCAGACAATGCGTCAAACACTCCAGTAACTGTCAATGAGGAAAAAGAAATAAAAAATAAGATTCCCATTTTGGATCCCAATAGAAAGCATTTTACCAATAGTTACTAACATGTGGCTGGCTCGCTCATGTCTATTCGATACCATGACATCTTAAAACTGCAAACTTAACAATTTCATTAAACCAAATAAATGCACTGTCAGTTTCATTGTTCAATGATAACAGGTAGCCAAATTAAATGTTTTATCTGCATACAAAAAAGTCAATAAATCCATTTTCATAGCAGCAAACTTTTTAAAGAGCTTTAAACAGTACAGTAGTAACAACGCTACCATCATGACAGTATGTTTGGACTACTATAAAATAGAATCTAGATTGAGATTGCCAACTGTCTCTTTTCGTCTTTACCTAGTTTTAATTTGCTGGTCAAAAAATCTAATCCTGGGACATGCATGGGTCATGTCTATAGATATCAACAGTCTAAAGTGGCATCTATTGCTGCTTCACAGGCCATTCGACCCCCCCCCCCCCCCACCTCTCCCCTTTTTTTTCTCGGATTGCCAAATTGGGACATTAGACGGTTAAGGTAGGTTACCCCAGTCTCAAACAGTTTTACATCAACCCTAAACTCAAACAAGTTTTGGAATGCTTTGCCTATACTGAAAGTGCATTTGTGATCAGGTTGCTATTGACTTGACACAAAACTACATACAATTTTTGCTGCACAAATTGAATGATACTCTGACTAGGTCCATAGAGCCACACTTCAATGGTGCTCAAGAATTGTTAAGTATTTTCAACAATGACAATACAAAAAATAGTAAGACGATTACCTCAGCCTTCAGAGGCTGGGAATTGGTTGATGTATAACGGGCCAAGTATGAGGGGAAGAATGTTCTGAGGTTGTGTGAAGGCTCCTCTCCATAAGCTAGATTCTGCAGGTCAAATAAGAATACATAAGAAATAAAGGTGGCTTATATTAAAACATGCGTACAGACAGTCACAGTTTAATGTTAATGCTGTTATGAATTCAAAGAGGATGAAGGAAACACTGTTTAAAAATATTCTTTGAGAGCTTAAGGACACTTTAGATTGCTATAGTTATATTCATATCAGTGTTCTTGGGTAAGTAAGATGGTAGGCTATCAAACAATCATTGAGAGTTAAATCCTGTCAGGGTCATTTTACAGAGTAGAGCCTATCAAAGATGCTTGCCAACTCCCCCAGACACACTTTTTTCTAAATTCAGAAAATAGGTTGAACAGATAGACTACAAAAATATTCATTGACCATGACCAAAATCTCAAGGACATGTCATTCAAGTATCCTTTGAAAAATGTACACAAAAAAATAAAGATCAAGAAAAAAGTTGAATACTTTTCAGAATCAGAAAAACAATTTATGTTCTGACATTTCCTCACTTCAATGCAATACCCTAATAGATGATAATTGTTTCCAATGTCACATATTGGGGTATTGAAATTAAGCAATGATATATAGCATTGCCTTAAAGAGTTATCAACTTCAACTCACTTTAATAAATGGATAACAAATTGTTAAACGTTTCCTTAAGTCATTGGCTAGGGCGAACTGTGGGGTAAAGAACACATCCAGGACTTGGAAATATTCCCTCAGCGTTATCAGCCCATAGCTCTTTTTTGCGCTCTTCTTTGAGCTGTAAAAAAAAAAGAGGTATTTCAAGAAATAAACACAGTTATTAAGTTTAAATACCTTCAGTTCTAAATTTTTAAAAAGCTCATCACTTTTTAAAATCATGAAAAGAGGATTGTTTAAAACAAATTATAAACCCAGAGCTTTAGATATATTCCAATGTTAACACTTTCAAACCATGGTCTGATTCTAACCAAACAGGACATGCAAAATCTTCAAAATTTACATGTTTTTAGACCAGTGTACTGGCATATGCAAAAAAACCTGAATTTCTTAACACTGAACACCCGGCGCCTGGCTACTTAAATGCAAATTTGGACGTTTTGATGTGGTCGTGATTCGTACCCCTGACCTACTGGAAGCAAGGCGGAATCTCTATCACTTGAGCTATGGAGCTGGTAATATAAATTTCATTTCTGCAACATACAAGTTGGAATAAAGCCAAAAAGGAATGTATTATTATCGTTTCATTGATATATGCTCACAGCGCAAAAACAGAAGGTTTATATTATACCCGCAGTGTAGGAATGGACGCAATCAGTTAATGCACAATTCATCAGTAACAAACACACATACTGGATGAGGTGTTCCAGATATTCTACAGGATAGTGGGCTACTTGACGAACTTCAAGGGCAGGCAGCATTAGATCCAACCAAACTATCAGAGGACAAAAAGAAATAATATACAGTTATTAAATCAATAATACACGTCACAACAGATATTCCAAAACTAATATCTATCCACATTGATTTCATTTCCCTGTTTTGTTTAAAAAAAATTTAATATGGATTAATTTGAAATATCAGTATGGTTGAATCTGATAACAACCTTTAATCCTAAAGAATTTGAAATCCCTGACAGCAAATACTTGTGTAGAGAGACTTGAATTTGGATTTATTTAGAGACTTTCATCCCTATTAATATTCTTACTGTCTTCTTCTGTCCTAAACGAGTATGTTTTCCTACACTTTTCTTTGCGAGCCCTATCAAATGTAACACATATCTTAATAGACACAATCACACACAACACAGATACTCATAATAAAGTCGACAGTATTTAAAAAAAACATAATACAAAAAACAGTTTATACAAAATCATTTTGGAAAGTGGGTCATCTGCTGTGATGTGTTAGTTTATTGAGAGTTTTAGGGCGCTTGCAACTGCTATGATCATTTAAGCGCCCAGGGGTAAGTAAGATGATAGGCTAGTTAAAAGAACAGCTAGACTTTGACTCTGCCAGGGACATTTCACAGAGATGATTAATTTACAAGGAAAAAAAATATCATCTCTCAAAAAAGGTGACAAAGAGATGATTTGCAGAAAAAAAAACCAACACCTTCCACAATCACAAAGCACGACATACAAACAGATGATGGCTACCGCCCACATCATGCACTATTGTGGTTCGGTGAGACCCAGGATATTCTTCTACCACCCTTTGTATACAAAAGTACTGTCCCTCTAGATAAAAAGTGAGCCTGCAGTTAAGTACCAGAGTGTAAAACATGGGGCATAACCATAAGTCTGTTAGGACGACAGGTAGGACCAAGACTGAGTTAACAGATACTAAACAGCTGTGTGTGTATACTTGTTAAGGAAGCACTGAAATAAAGAAAGCTTTCTCTTCCCAATGCCTTTTCTAAAGTCCTTTTATTCCCTCACATTATTACCTTTCATTCCACAGTTAAAATTCTTGAATCCACACTGACCAAGAGCCCACAAGATAGACAAGCATTTTGTCGGGTTGTTGTGGTGCATCTTGAGTAAATCTAAAAACTGATAAAAAAAAAGAAGAAAATTTTAAAAAGGAATTGCATAATCTATCACTTAGTCAGCAATTGCTGTAAAATACACTGAACAACACTGGAGGTACCACTTGGGTGAAAAATGAATAAACAAACTTTGTTGGATCCAGATTTGACTATACTATAATGATAAGGTAACTTAATAAAGATTGCATTTAATCAGATGAATGACAAAAATGCGAACAATTTCTATTGGAGTTGGAGAAATACAAATGATCTGATTTCTCATACGCAAACAACAAAGATAGTAGCAGCACTCACTTGGGGCAGTTTATCCATAACAATGTCTGGCTTTGTGTATGACAATAGTTGCAAGAACAATTTGTAACCATGGACAGGGTTGCCTGAAACAATAGTCGGACAATTATTAGTAAAATACTTGTTTTATAAACAGTTGTCTTCCATAATTCATTTTCCATTGTGTGCTCCATTTCATTTGTAGGACTAATTATATAGTATGAGCTAAGCTGGTTGTCATATTCAGCATTTATGTACAGATAAAACAAAATTAAACAAAATTTCCTTTCACAAAACTTACCTTTGTCAAATTCTTGAAGCATTGCTTGGATTCCATAGGAAAAGATGCTATCCAAAGTGTGTTGAGAGAATTTCTTCATAAAGGTATGAAGAACTTTAGCATAAGATGGTGTCACTGCATCTAGTGGGAAACCTAAAATGAGTTCAGATAAAAAAATATATGAAAAAATGAAAAAAAAGGATCCTTAATGAAATATCTTTCAATGAATTTAGTCAATACCATTAAATTTAAATTACCTTCCAAGACATTCCTATTCAAGTAGGCACACTAGTCCATCACATTTTGCCATGCAACCCTTCCTTCCGTTGTAGCAACTCTTAAGCTTCACTCCAGCTGATTTCCAGGCTGTCAATATAATCTCTTTTCAAAGTTTCTTTCCACAACAACTTTGGTCTGCCTTTTTTCTTCTTTCATGTTGGTTTGCATATCATAGCTGCTTTTGCAGAATTGGATTCTTTCATCCTTGCTTAAAGTCCAAACCATCACACTATCTCTCTGTTATGGTTATATATATGTATATTTCTTTCTGGTTTTCAGGTTTCATAGTTTTTTAGTCTGTAAGGCTATATATAATAACACTCAGTATTTTTTAAAGACACCTCGAATGGAAGGCATTCAATTTTTCTTTCATCCAATGTAGATTTGTGGAGTTTTAATTCCATATAGAGATATGGGAAGAATAAGTGAATTGTAAATGTTGACTTCTGTTCTAAGGCTTAAATGTTTATGCACAATGGTTTTCTAGCTATCCAAATGCTGTCGAAGTTTATATGAATTACCTTTATTTCACTGCATGCAATTCCATAGCCACAAATCTTGCTACTAGTCTTTTGCAGTAATGACTATGTATTATCTATGTAGATTGATGCATATTGTGTGGTCTATGTCATAACCAGACAGAACAAAGACCATAGTCGATAGCAATGATCCTTTTTCATTGGTAATAATAGAATTTTTTTTTTCAATCGAGGTAATATCACTGCCAATGTTCAAAGAAACATGATGATTTGAGGACATTTGGTTAAACAATGTAGAGCTTGAATGCAGTACTTACCAACTGATTTCCCCTTGTAGATAGGATCCGTATCATGAGTGCTTTCAAGTTCAATATTGAGAGAGGAGGCCAAGTCTTTGAGCCAAACTGTCGGGTGGTTAGGAAAATAAGACTGAGATTGTTCTAGCACACCTTCTAATTGCTTCGGGTCCAACTGAGAAAGAGAAAAGCAAACAAAACAAATTTGCAAAATTAGTTTAGTACCTCATTAGTATACAAAATAGAAAAATCAGATATGTTGAAACAAATAAAGAGTTGCCAGGTTTTCTTCATACTCGACAAAAATTCTGAATGAAGAACATTTCCATCATACATCGAAAGAAAAGAAAAAATTCAGCATGCTGCCTGTTTTATTAAAAGCACTACATTCATAGAATACCAAAACAATGTTTTGCAATATTTTTTGGGTTGTGACTATATATGGAAAGCCACACAAAATTTAACTGCAAATGAAATGGACTAAACCATTGTGAATGCCCATTAAGAAGAGAGAGTAAACTTATGTGCAGAATTGGTCAGAAATAGGGGTATGAATGAAAAAAAAAAAAAAGGACAAGGAATGCCCATGTGTGTGACCTGTACAAAGAAAATAGAGGAAACAGGTCAGCACATTAAGGTTGGGATGAGGCTCATGTGAGGATGAGAAACAAATGGATGAGGAAAACAAGTTAGACCGTAGGTCAGATTTTACCTTAGATAAAGCATACGCCAAATCTTGCTTCGGTTTCTTCTTTGGTTCATCTTGCTTCTTTTTCTTAGAATTCGCTGTTTTTTTGTTGCCATTATGTTGTGGTTCTGCAACAGCATTTGCTTTAGCTCTAACAGCTTCCTTGGGTCTTTCCTCAAAAACTGAATAGACTGTGTCATCAAGCGGGACAGGATCTAAAGAGTGGATAAAATAACAATTGGGTTGCTTACTTCATTCCCAATCTCAATAAAGAAATTTCATTTAATGTACTCAGGTGGTTGGTGAGCGCCTCTGGTGGGCACTACTTGTGTTTCTTCTCTTTCGGCTTTACTTATCTTACTTTTTCTAGCACTCTCTAGTACTCCCTTAAAAAGAATACACACAAAGCGGTTTTTGTATCTTTTAACTCGGTCTTGGTCCTGCCTGTCGTCCAAACACTTATGGTCATCCCCCATATTTTACACTGTGGTACCAAATTACAGGGGCCCTTCTAGAAGGGCTGAGTACTTTTGTACACAAAGGGTAGTAGAATATCCTTGGTCTCCCTGGACCATAGTGCATGATGTGGCTGGTGGCCATCATCTATTTATGTGTCCTGCTTCGTGATTGTGAAAGGTGTTTTTTTTCTTCTGAAAATTTTCTCTTTGTCACTTTTTTTAAAGATATTTTTTTCCCTTGCAAATCATCTCTCTGTCAAATGTCTCAGGCAGAGTCAAAGTCTGGCTATTCTTTTAACTAGCCTTACTTACTCCTGAGATGGAGTTGCGGTGGCCTAACTGGTAGCGACGCAGTTTGAACAAAGTATCAGCCAATAAAAAATAATAATATTAATTCAATAGAACTGTCCCTGCTCCGCATAAAACCCATGTCTATTTTTAGAAGTCGGGCAAAACTGTACTGTCGGTCACTATTTCCTTCTATTTACCACTATTGACCGGTGAACAGAAAAAGCTCTTGGGCGCTAGCGAAAGTGTTTTTCTGAAAATCTAACCAGTCCTTCATGAAAGGG
>JAUEKZ010147578.1:17738-28082 GCA_031471865.1 Melibe leonina | reverse complement strand
ACTGTTGTTACCTGAGAGAGAGGACAGCGTATAAAAGTACTGTTGTTACCTGAGAGAGAGGACAGCGTATAAAAGAACTGTTGTTACCTGAGAGAGAGGACAGCGTATAAAAGCAGGTCAAATCCCACAGGGATATGTGTCCGTCCTTCGTGCCCGTTACCATGACAACAGAGTCCGAGTCTATGTCCAGACAGGTCACTCCTTCATCGTGGTCTAACTGTGCCTGCAAAGGCCAAGGAAGAGGTCGCCTTATTATAATCCCATACGACAAACCAAATTGTATAATTATAATGACAGTAAGGTGGGGAGCAAGCACTGGAAATCACATCCGGAGCGTATGGCTAAGTGGTTACATCACTGTCTCGTGCTGTTGGCCAAGCGATGGGTGCCGTAGCTGGGTCCCAGGTTCAAACCCCATTCTGGTCAATTCAATTTTCTATTTTTCCATTTCTTTGCTTTCTTTGGCTTTGTCTTGTTTCTGCACTGCACTGTAAAAAAGTGTAAAGGCTTTGTCTTGTTTCTGCACTGCACTGTAAAAAAGTGTAAAGCGCGATGACCACAATTCGTGGATAAGATATCAGTGCTATATAAGCCTCCACTTTAACTTTTTAACTTTATTATCTCAAATTTGAATCAATACAAAACAAATAGTGATGACAGTAAGGTGGGGAGCAGGCACTGAAAATCACAAGAAATGAGTCTTGAAATAATATGCCTTAGCTGGGTCCCAGGTTTGATCCCCGCTCTGATCAATTTTTTTTCTTCTGTTTTTTCCATTTTTCTGCTTTCTTTGCCTTTGTCTTGTTTCTGCACTGCACATTATTTCAAGTTAATCTTATCTTATCTAATTAAAACGAGAAACAGGAAACAGGAAGTCTCACCAGGCAGTCGGGTGTGGGCAAACTGCCATAAGAGCTTGCCATGTCCATCTCCCATACCTGGCCATAGGAAATCACATAAAAAGAAGATAGGATTAGTTGTATTATCACCGAAAGACATTTAACCCTTTCACTGCTAAGGTATTTTCTCAAACTAAAACTACAGACTTCAAAATCTTCAAGATTTACATGCTCTTATACCATATAAATAAGATTTTCATTGGACTGACACAAGCCAAAAGCCTGAATTTCTACTACAAGAACATGTGAATCTTGAATATTTTGTATATTTATTCCCTTAGAATAGGAACTCACTGTGAAAGGGTTAAGAGGCATGAACATGCCTTTCTCTTTCTTTAAATGTCCCTCCCCCCCCCCTCCCCCTCTCACTCTCTCTTCCTTTAGCTGCCTCCAATCTGTTATAGACATTCACAAACACACAAAGACATTCCCACACACACATTTTATTTATAAACACTCACACCCAAACACAGACATTCACACACACACATACACATTCATTATCACACAAACACACACACACATTCATTATCACACACACAAACACGCACATACATACACAGACACACATACACACAAACAGCTTGAGGTCAAAGGGTATATCATGGCAATGACACTCCTCCCATCACACTCGTCGTGTGTCATGTGACACTACCTCACCTTGACAGTGGAATCCCATGATGCTGTGTATAGCCTGCCCGCCTTCCATTTCACACATGACACGGCGTCGTCATGGCCGTTCAGTGTGTCTAACACGCGTCCATACTCGATGCTGTAAAAATACCTGAGGATCAGACGAAGATGAGATAAGATAGCAGTAGTAGTAGTAAATCCTTTAGAGCCTAATGGTCCATGGACCCAGAGCTTATCCCGGTTTTTGCAGAGTGAAGCAGACAAATGACAATTGCAGATTACTTTCCCTACCCAAATTGTGGATTGGTACCCATTTTACACCTGTGTGGGGTGAGGCAATTGGAGTAAATTTCCTTGCCCGAGGAAAAACCAAAGTGCCACTGGTAGGAATCCAGAAGATGGAAATTATATTGTGTTTACAAGAAGATCGCTCTCTCTCTCTCTCTCTCTTTCTTGCGGAACTAAAAACAACAATGAGAAATTAAGTTAGGAATAATTTAAAAATTCTGATTGCAGAAGGAATGAAGGAATTATGGTATCTTTGTTACGTTGTTTTTTTATGGATGATCCTTCCCATTCTTTGGTTAAATAGAATTTGGGAATTGAGAATAATACTGTGGAGATGTGTGAAAAGGGACATGAAAGCAATGAAGCTCAATTAGAATTTGTCTTTGTCTTTGTCCTAATGAAGGCCTAGGGCCGAAACATCCATTTTCGTGTTCTGTTTTGTTCTTGTCCCCTACTACTGGCCTGTCAACCACTCCCTTTGTTTCACCATTACTAGACTGTAAGTGTGTCAGTATCTCTATCCAGTGTACACAGCTTAACTTACACCTTGTTGTCCCAGCATCCAACCACTATGGTTTTGTCATCAATCACTTCACACGATGAGAGAGCCTGGGGATAAAAATTATTTTTTCAAAAAGAAAATTAATTCAAAGAAAATCATTAAAAAAAAACTGGCAAAACTATAGCTTTTACTTTTAACCTTTTCATAGCAAGGTCTGATTCTCACCCAAAAAAAATCTTGAAAATCTATGTGTTCTTTTACCAGATAAATCAAATTTCAGTTAACTGACATATGCCAAAAGCATAGATAGATAGATAGATGGATAGATAGCTATGCAGGTAGATAGATATATCAATGGATAGATAGATAGATAGATAGATATATCAATGGATAGATAGATAGATAGATAGATAGATAGATAGATAGATAGATAGAGAGAGAGAGAAATGAGACTGGAAGCAGGAACACACCATAAGAGACATGTTGACACTGCGCAGCTGTCTTTGGTCTTCCAGGGAATACATCTTGAGGAAACTGTCTGAGGACAAAGGGGGTGGGGCAATGAACAATTATTTCCATATAGAGTAAAGAAAGCGTAACGTCAAAGTACTCAAAACAATGAACAATATTATTTCCATGTAAAGTAAAGAAAGGAATGAGTATTACTGCCAGTGTGCATTTCAACGTGGTCAATTACAGACCTCTTAAAACTTAGAAGCGTTTTTATTCTTATTCAAATTTAAGTCAATAACTTATACAGAGTCATGTGAAAAGGTAAAAATGATAATTTCAATGAGGTACATTTGTATAGCTGCTTACACCTCATAAAACACAAGCTCTGGGCAAGGACAATACAACATTTCACATCATGATTTAAAGGAAAGTGTAGAAACGATTATGTTAATGTTACACTCCATAGTAACGATACTCTAATGTGACACAGAGAAGAAAAACTGTTACCTTGGGATACAGAGAAGGTGCTCAGACCGTCGGGGGACATACACACTTGGGTGACACAGCTGGAAAAAGAAAGAGTACAACACATCACATCTTTTCACAGGAGACAGGGATTTGCTATCTCATGTGGCATTTGCATTACGATGCAGAGCCCCATTCTAAGGGAATAAAATGGCTGTATGGAAATTTGTGTTGTACATAGATATAATATGAAATATCCCTAAGTGTACTGTAGACTACACTGTCCCCTGGTGCTCTATACAGCCTCTTAGTTACCAGTTCAGCCACTGCACCTTCAGTTACAAGAGTCAGGGGTCGAGAAGACAAAATCAAATGAAATCTGGCCAAATTGATATCCAAATACAAAACAAGACAAAACACCTACTCTTTATGGAGTGTGTACTGGATGTGGGGCTTCATCTTGTCCAGGTCTACACGCTGGGCTCCTCGGGTCAAACCAACCGCCCTGCTGTTTTCTTCATGGTCTAAGCAAAGCAGCATAGAATGAAATGGAAAAAAAAATAATTAAAAATATAGTTCCCCCTCGACAGTGAAAGAGAAGAGGGGGGAGGGGGTGAAGAAAGACAAAAAGAGAGAAAGAGTGATAGATGAAGAAAAATAAGACAGAGAAAGAGAGAGGGGAGGGGGTGGGAGAAGCGGAGGGAAGGAGAAAGTGCAAGAAATTGAGTGAGAGAGAAAACAAGAGTAAGATTGTGTAGAAACAGAGAGACAAGATGAGATGGCACTGGTTGGTGAGGTGCCCAGTGAGCCTTATCTTACCACCACTTACCATCAGTTGCAACGTTGGTCTTGCCTTGTCCTTGACCTGTAACCTCCTCCAGACAGCTGGTGGGAATGGGTTCTGGGATAGACAAGGGAGACAATAGCTTGGGCACCGACTGCGAGGTGAACCGCTGCGGGTGTGGTGACGTAAACAGCTGCTTGGGCGTCTGGCCAAATTCTCGGATCTGCGTCTCCAGACAGTGCCGCTCTGTTTCATCCGTTATGCTGAACATTGATGGCCACAACAACAACAATGGATGTGAATAGTGATGAGGTGTGTCAACCCGTATGGTATACAAAGACAAGAAGAGAAAGATTAACCCTCTCACAGCGAGGTCTGAATCTAACTTAACAGAAATATGCAAAATCTTGAAAATGTACCTACACCAGATAGATTGGATTTCAGTGCACTGAACTGAAATTAAAATTTTTGGCATATGTCAGTTCACTAAAATCTGATTTATCTGGATAAGAACAGGTAAATCTTGAAGATTTTGGTGTTGTTAGCATTGAAAGGGTTAAAAGAGGCAAATTCAGGATGCATGGCAGAGAACCAGCTTGATATTTAGTTAAATGTCATAAAGCAAAAAAACAAAAAAAACCCAGACAACACAAAAACAAAAACTGCTTACAGATGATATTAATTGAGGCCATGTCAACTTAACACAGCTATGATATAGCCTTGGTTGAACTTTGAACTTTGTGACATACGACATGGAGAAGAAAAAAAAAGCCACACTATAGGTATGTCATAATCTAGTGATTTTTCTTTTTTCTTCATGTTTTACTCAGCCGAATAAAAAAAGAAAAAGAAAGAAAGAAAGATTGAAAAAAAAAAAAAAAGCACACAGAAAGAACCAAAAATAAAAATCAATACAAAATTGTTTCAAAAGTAGTTTTGATTCCACATGCACAAAGACAATAGTTTTACCTATTGAGATCCACTGCTCCCTCGTATGTCAGGTAATAGAACACTAGGATAAAAAAAAAAGAACAAATCAATCAGAGGGCTAAATCTAACACAAGGATATGAACAGGGTAAACGCATAGGGTGTAGTTTCTTCTAGTAGAAATAATACAATTAAGGGAGATCGAGTCGGAAGGGATTAAACAGTGGTTGCCCACCTGGCCCTTAGCATAAGACTAAAACTATATAAGATAAGATAAGACAAGATAAGAATAACTTTATAAGCCGGATATGGGAAATTATGATTGTGCATTACATCGATCAAACAATGACACAGTATGTTAGACATAGAAATGCAATTTATATGAATTAAAAATGTTTAAATTATATCAACAATGATATTGGCGTAAAGAGATATAGTGCAGTAACGACAAATGCTTTAGAGACAAAAATAAAAACAGTTTTGCTTTGTGATCCGTTATCTCGGAAAAGTTTACATTTTACAATCCTTTTTATTCCATGATAATTTTCCAGCAGCTCCATTTTAGTTTAGAGACAAAAACACTGTATGTACATGTAAAATAATGAAAAAAAAATGGATAATGTGATTAAACAAACAAAGAAACCACATGAGATATTCTTACAGTTATTCGCATTCTCCGCCTCCTCTCCGCGTTGCTGGTACCCAAAGATCAAGTCAATCCATCTGTGAAGGCTCCGTGATACAATATCCGACTCTAGCGCCTGCCTCAACTTGGACACAAAGTCGGATGCTCCTGTAACGGATCAGACGACAAAATAAGCAGCAGACGTAATTAGTTTTCAGGTTTGACATAGAAAACTTGAACTTAGAGATAGACACGAATATACGACCGGTGGTTTGTTTGTTGAAACAGATAAATATTACAATGATGAATACATTTGAAGAAAAAGGTTCAAATAATTTCCTCTCAGGTAACTTTTCCTTGAGCAAAAACTTCTCCGTTTGAAATACAAACAATTAAACAATCTTGAAGTGCTCACACACCACATGGTGAATCAACCAATTTGGATATTAACCCATTCACTGCTAAGGCTATTTCTCAAACTTCTAACTAGAGACATCAAAATTTTCCAAATTTGCCTGTTCTTATACTAGATAAATAAGATTTCAGTGGACTGATATTCAAGCCACTGAAATCTTAATCATATAATTTTTACATATCAAATTCTGATAAGTGTTCCCCATGCCTGCAAACTTTCGTTATCATAATACCTATATTCATAAAGACTGTATTAGGATTTTCTAGGCTGACACTTGTTTCTGGTCAACTGGTTGGTACAAGCATTATAAATAGACATCCACTGAAGGGTAATACTGAAATGGACTGCTGAGCTTGTGGTCAAGTATGGGAGAGAAAGGTTACCAGGTTAATCCAATGGACCTGTAGCATTTCACTGACCTGCAGCCCAGGGGGGAAGCTCCACATCTCCCACTGGTCTGGAATCATTGCGGAATCCAAAATTGATAATCTACACAGCCAGGAAGACAAACAAAGCAAAAGTTTTTAATACAATTTTTTTTTTTACAGTTTTATTCCTTTAATAGGCAATGAAGCCAATATATATTTACATAAAAGCATGGCAATAGATATCATAAATATATATCATATTATTTCAAGTTTGACTCATATCATTTATTTTCTATCTATATTTATTATTCATTTATCTATCATCTTCTCTTCCTTTCAAACGTTTTAATATCTGTTTTATCTTAATTATGTGTCTCTGCTTCCTGTTTTATGACGCATCCCTATGTCTGTATGTAACATTGTAAAATGATTTCCTGGTTGAGGGATAAATAAAGGTTTTTTATCTTATCTCTTCTTATAACATTTACCTTGACAAAACACTTACAAAAGACTTTCATTGTTGATTAAATTTGAGCTACCTACTTTAGAGTCCTTAAATAAATAATATGGATGGTAGCTTATACTGCACCAAAGATAAATATGTGACTCTTCACAACCATTTGGTACACAAGGTACGTCTCGGATAAACTGGGTTACTCTCTCTATTTTCAAGACCTCGATTTCATCTTTAGAGTTTTGCAATTTTCAAACTGTACCTCTTCATTAATTACCAATAATTGAAGATGCTCAAGTAAAAAAAAAAAGAAAATAAAGAAAAAAATTCCTAAAGCTACTTAAAGTTACTTAATTTACACTTTTCTAAGCTGTAACTCAGCTCTGCCAATTGTACCTTGCGTACCGAATACTTGTGACGAGTCACGTATAGACTCTTATACTTTCCATGAGTAACAGCTAAGACAGGAAATATGAAACGTATTAAATGATAAAAGGATATGATTATTACTTGCCAATACTATATTATATACTCTTAGATATATTTGTCTTTATAATTATATTCATAAAAAATCACCTATAATCTCCTCTCATTTCATTTCAGGGTAATATCAAAATAGACTGCTGAGCCTGTGGTAAAGTATGGAAAAGAAAGATTAATAGGAACAGGCATGAAAAAGACAAATTGATAACGTCAACGTTTCAGCATGAAGAAGGCTTTAAGCCGAAATGTTGCCGTTATCATTTTGTTTTTTTCATGCCTGTTCCTAAAGACCTTTCTTGTCCATCTCCTTTCAAGACAAAGAAAATAATATGCCACATCATTTACCCCTCTATGCGTCAGGAACTCTCCGTTGTCACAGTAGAATTCAGGAATCAGTTCCTTGAAGTCCGACGCCCCTTGCAACACGTTGTTCCACGTAGCAGACAGGCTGAAATAAAGCAATTAATGAATTAACCCTTGTGCTGCGCCCGTGCCCTGACCTGCCCGTGAACTCATTACCCCTCCATGCAAACTTGCCCGGAATATGGAAAAGCAAGGTTAATAGGAACAGACATGAAAAACAGGGATCGGAACGAGTATTATAATATAGTGTTGTTTAATAATGTTTTCTGTATTTTGTATTGTTGTGTCTGTCCTGAGGACAGAGAGAGCCAGACTCAGGTCGAAATGTTGACGTTATCATTTTGTCTTTTTCATGCTGGTTCCTATAAACCTTTCTTTTCCAAAGGTGTATAAAGTAAAGAGACCAGCGCATGGAGTGGCTTTCAATCAAAATGACTGACATTTTTTAGACGGTGTCTGAAATGAAGGAAATGTTTTTGCACTCGTGTTCGGGCCTGAGTTATTCAACCATTACGACAAAGTATCTATCAGAAAGAACTGCCACTGTGCAATTAAACATACATGTAATAAAGACGAGTGAATAAATGGAAGCAGCAATCACTATAACATCTTTACTAACTATCGACATTTTGTAATTCATGTTACATATTTTCAAGATGACAGATAAAATTGAGATGAGATAATAAATATGGCGGTAAATGGCGGAAATGACGGGAAGCTCCATGGCCTGAAAGTGACTCACTTGTTGAACATGCGGTCTGGGTGATCAAATTTGCCGTTCTGAAGACACAGCACATACTCAGGGGCTTTTGAAAGGAAAAAGGTCAAATTCAATTCATTTATTTATTCCCACTAAAGGAATTATAATCAATAGTAGTAAAAGAACGCCTTAAGATACAACAACTTCTCTTAGAGGCAATGGAAAATGCTGCAAGGCCAATTCAAACATAAAATAATCTAGAATAAAAATACTACAACAAAACAAATCAATATTTCTTTTGCTTCAATAAAAAAAAAGTGAAAGAAAATATGAGGTGAGAGAAGTATAAGGAAAGTAAGAAAAAGTTTTCTTTTGAAACAATTTTCAAGCAGACGTGAAAAACCATTGGGACACACACACACACAGGAAGTTCTTCTCACCTATCCTTGCCAAGTAGAACAGGACGTAGCCAGGCGTAGAGTAGTGAGATCCGAACATGAACTTTGGCCCAGGGAGATACTCCATACGTTCCTGGATAAGACAATGGTTGGTTTATTTTCATTCACATTTAAATGGATACATAGGGGCTTAGGATATCAGACAATTAGGATCGTCTAAAACCAGATAAAGAGTTAATACATTGATTTTTTTGTTTTGTTTATCACAACAATAATATCTCAATATAAACAGAAATGGCATTTCAAACGTACAGACTATTTTTTGGATAAAAAAATCAAAATAAATTCTAATGATTCACATTTGCTTGGTTAGTCAGATGTCTGGCCACATTTATTGACATCCTGTAGATCAATTTATCTGGCTGGCCATTCCAGCTCTCACCTTAATCCTCTCCAGCCGTTCCTTGTTCAGAGCTCCAATAGGCTTGTTCAGATCCCTGTAGTTTGATTCATCTTCCAAATCTGTCACATGTAAGGACAGGTGAAAACAGGTCAGGATCATCGTCAACACCATAAATAGCAAAAAATAGAGCTTTAGGTATATTTTAATCAATAAAAAAAAAATGTTTTTAAATTAAAAAAATATATATATAAATTATGGAATCCATAATATTATCAAGTAAAAAAAAGGCTTATAAGGAATTAAATTTAAATCTTGAAAATAGAAATTAAATCTGGACATGAATGCACAAAGTGTGTCATGTATAGAATTGTATAGAATATGTTTATTCTAACAGCTATCAATGAATATACAAAATATCAAGGAGAGATAGAAAACCCCACAGAAAAAAGAACTGAAAGTGAGAGAGAGAGAGAAAAAGAGAGACAGAGAGAGAGATAAGAAATTGGCCTGCACAAGTTTGTGGTGGTTTTTGGGTTTTTAAAAAATAAAATTATTTTTATTTTTTCTCCATGTAACCCAGATATCACAGAGTTTGTAACCTAAGATAAAATTGCCTTCTGGGCCAATAAAGATTCTGATCTGATCATACAGTGCCTAGGTTGCAAGATAGTTTCCCCTTACCGAGAGTGTCACTGGTGTAGTTCTGGATGACCCACGGCATCACTGGATACTGTGTCAGGTCGTTGAAACTTCGGTCAGCCAAACTAAAAAAACAGGAAAATTAGGGATTTTATTATCGTTAACCCTTTCAATGCTAAGGACACCAAAACCAGTGAATTATGTAAGTTCTACAGACAGAAGTTTAACCCTTTCAATGCTAAGGACACCAAAACCATTGAATTATGTAAGTTCTACCCACAGAAGTTTAACCCTTTCAATGCTAAAGACACCAAAACCATTGAATTATGTAAGTTCTACCCACAGAAGTTTAACCCTTTCAATGCTAAAGACACCAAAACCAGTGAATTATGTAAGTTCTACCCACAGAAGTTTAACCCTTTCAATGTTAAGGACACCAAAACCAGTGAATTATGTAAGTTCTACAGACAGAAGTTTAACCCTTTCAATGCTAAAGACACCAAAACCATTGAATTATGTAAGTTCTACCCACAGAAGTTTAACC
>JAUEKZ010147481.1:0-14916 GCA_031471865.1 Melibe leonina | reverse complement strand
GGGTTGGGGAGGGGGGAGTAGTATCTTGGTCAGGGAAACGATAAATATTTCGTTTCTCTATTCACTCCAAACATACTAATGCAGCGTCAAAGGCTGAATGCCGATGTTTCGGTTTTTACATGGCCTGCCCGCAGCGAAGTTGCAATTTTTTCCCCTAGAAACATGTAACCATTAAATAATCCGTCAGTTACGTCCCATGACAAAACTGGTGCTGACTCAGAATCGAATCATGGGTTAGGGAGTTTTATCCATTTAGGCGGCACTTCGGCTATTCTCCCCTTACAACAAATATCACGTCATATTAATCAATTGTTAAACCCTCGCATTTGGATTGGGTAAACCAATGGGCCTGTATATACGATTGTCCTGTCCATAGCTTTCCAGCCATTGTCATTTTTGCTTCATGCTTCCCACTTTTAGCCATTAGGCTTAAAAAGATCAATAGTCCTCAAATTCAGTCAATGGTTGGTACCTCCAAGATATGGTCATTACAATAGTGGTGGTATAAAGGCAAAGAATCGATTTTAAAATGGAGGTAATGAATAATTAGGTCGCAGAGAAATTAATGAATCAATAAAGAATTGAACAAAAATCAACGAACAAACAGATTAATAAGGTACCGCACTATTTTTAAATCAAACGAGGCATATCATTTTATTAAATCCTTTCGAATTATGATCACTTACACCTCCCCCTTCCCATATCCTTTATTTCACCTTTTACTCATATCAGGGTCAGAGTTTGCCGGGCTGGGTATCTGCTACATATTTGTGGAGCGCCGCATCGAGGAGTACATCCGGGCTATGTTTGTAACCCTGTACGCTATGCCACTGGCAGTCATCGCGCTGCTCTACGTCCGCATCTCTGCAGAGTTCAAATCCCGTGAGGCCGCAGCCATATCCATCCGATACGCCCAATCAGCCAACGCCGGCCACGAGTCGGACCATGACAGCTCAATGCGTAGTACAAGCACCATTAGCTGGTCACCGCTACCACAGCCGCACAACTTCAACACAGGAAATGGTAGTGGCAATAATGCTGCTGCTGGTGGTCACCAGTCACACAACAACCCGACCGGGAGGCAGTACAGTGGAAGGAACAGCCTGTCTGCTACGACAGGAAGTAGTAGCGCCTCTTCCGCCGGAAGGCTGTCCCCGTCTACAGCATCCACTACCACAAATAAACCCGAAGGCAGTACCAGCGACATACACCACCACCATCACCACCACCACCGTCACCACCACCATCACCACGGTGGGGCAAACTCGGGTTCACAAGGTAACCAGTCTACCTCCCTACTGCCGAGGTACAGCCAGGGCTCGGAAACATGTTCGGGAAGTAACCAGAATAGGAATTTCTACCACCAAAACTCACAGGACGCAGCAGACGAGGAGCTTGATCTGACAAAGGAGAAGCGGACGCAGAACTATTTGATCACGATGACTACACAGTTCGCCATGTGCTGGTGTCCCTTCCAGATTTTGGTGCTGGTCAACTACTTTGTACACGAGAACGACAACAACATGGGCCACTACGACATTACCTACATCCTATTTGCCTGGTTTGGATTTCTCTCCACCTGCCTTACGCCTATCCTCTTCGCCTCTTGGCGCATGTCCGACGAAGCCAAGGACAGACTCAGAGGCTACTTCCGTTTCAGCAACAAGCGCCGAACGTCTACCAGCTCACAGGTAGGTTGGGATTACAGGCGTGTCCATGGGTGTGATGGTGGCGGTGATAGTGGTGATGATCGTGGTGAGGTTATAATGAGCGTTGCGAAGGTTTCACTGATTGATGATGGTGACAATTGTGATGATTATGATGACGAATTATTTTCTTTTGTGACTTTAAAATGTGTTTTGTCTTCTATTTGGGTGGTGTGTGTGTGTGTGTGTGTGGGGGGGGGGGGGGGGATGAGGTGGATTATATTTTTTATTCTATCATATTATTAATTTTTTTTTTATTGTTTGTTAACATAAAAAGACAAGTCCTTAATATTCCTGCGAATCTGCCATGCGTTGTTTAATGTGATACTACGAGAGACACTTTTAATCGTTTTCGATTTTTTCCCGCGTTCATTAATATCGATATTCGATCTACACTGTGTTACTCAAAGTTCCTAGTCCATCTTCTTTCTTGGTCTTTTAGACATTTTACAACATAAAAATGCCTATTGCTTTATTTTCTGAATTTGGACACCGTAGGATCGACGTTTACGGTCGGCGAAGAGTTTATTACATCGTGTGGATTGAATGGTGTCAAAGATTATTGTTTGTTTATCTATAACTATAAAAGAAACTATGTGTGTATGTGTGTGTATGTCCCTCCGACGCCTCCTGGTCGCTCCCGATCGATTTAGAGACTGAAATTTATATGTAATTAATCCTAATATATCGTCCCAGTACAAGAAGGTGAACTTGTTAGATATTTGGTCTTGGAGAGGAGATATTTAAGAAAACAAATAGATGTTAACACCAAAAAGCCTTTTGATTTTTACCACCATTCGAATTGTGTTTGTTTTGTGACGGGACTAGAAAGTGCTGAAAAAAGTGCACACTAAACTTAGCGAACGCGCTCAATTATCTTTGGTATCAGTATCATAGAGCTAATAATAGTAATCAAGGGAGCAAACTCTTTATCGGTACTGACTGAATCGAGGCTCGAATGTGTGAAGTTCTCTCTATTTTGACAATCACGCTCTATGATAAAAAGAATAGAAACAACAAATAGTAGAGGTGTCTTTTAAAGGTTGCTTTTCAAATCAGATTGGGTGTTTTCTGGTTTCCAACTCATTTCTCTTCTTCCCTGTTGCAATTTCCTCTCTAGTCATGTCTCTTACCGTGTTTGTTAAAATATGACGAATCCATTTCTTTTCTGATTGACTTGTCTTTAACCGGTTCCCATACAAATGGCATATTTTACGGTTTGTTCTATACAACATCAGCCTGTTTCTCATGGCCTCAGTCCTTTTCTCTTCCCATGTGTCCTGGTCAGCGAGCTGCCCTTTTACAAATAAATACTAGCATGGCCTAACCGGCATATTGTTTGCCTTCAGGTGTAGAGTATTCAATTCCCGTCCCCATCACAAAACGTTAAAAATCGATATAAGTAGCTGTGTTGCCTGCAGTTGGCATTATGTGAGAAGAGGAAGATGAAAAAGAAAAGTAAATATTCCTAAAAATGCCGCAACGTCGGATAAACTTCCATGGGTAACTAAATCCTCAAACATACAATCGTTTCTTCAAGGAGCAATGAAAATGCAACACAAGGGGTATCTTTAAAAAGAGGAGTTGACGTATTGAAAAGTGCCATACCTCACAACGAAGCTACGGATAAGAGGAACATGTTCCTAGTCCTCAATAAGGCCTCTATTTGCCCAATCTTTGCTAACTACTTCACATCTACCGGATTCTTAAAAAGTTACAGGTTAGTGCCTTAATCTTGTATTAACAGCACTTTTCATTTCTTTGTCATCTTTGATATGTTGGCTTTTTGGTGCTTTTTTTTATAGGTGCAAAATATTTGAAAGTCTGAAGATGCCGAATCGTGAGAACAAGAAGTATGAAGCAGACATTTTCGCCTAATAGAGTTAATTATCTCCCTTGTACGGGCATCGGCGTGAGGGCTAAAAAAATACTTAATACATTTCAAGATGAAATTTTGGCCTTAAGCCTGTTCAATTGAAAAAAAAACAACACCCAACAACCTTCGAATATATTATGATCTTTTTTTAGGGTTAAAAATCAGTCAGGATTTGATGGACGTCTGAGAACACGGTTGTAATGGTTTTACGGCTGATTTCTTAGATCGATATTTCCTCAGATTTGGAGATGGTGTCTTCTTCATTTTTTTTTCAGCATCCGCCCCAACCTATCAAATTGCAAAATTTTATGGCATATTAGCTGCATTTAATGTTTCGAACGATTTATGAAAGTTATCCTCTAAAAGGAGACATTCAATAGCCGCGAAAAATTTTAACGGCTTTCGGAGAAGAAGCCTTTGTGACATTGTGCTATCACAGCCATAAAGATAAATAAGGATAGCATCATGAAAACTGAAAATGATACGGAAAAGCAGATAATATTATGATTCGAGTTAATAAGACTCTTGTTTGAAGAAAATCATTGATTTCAACTAGCAAACAATAGTTTTATAACCTTTTCTAAGAATGAGTTATATTGGTATTTACTCTTCAATGTTACCTAACAACCCTTCTCTAGGCACATTTTGGTAACTCCTTGATATCATCTAGCTTTTATACATAGTGCATAAGAGTACATTGCTAAGTAATGCGCTATAGAAATGATTATTCATTTAATCATATTATTATACCAATTGATCGATCCATTTCATTGTTACTCTATTTTTATCTCTTTACGTTGAAGAATATATAATATGGCACTGTGAAGAGAATTCAGAATTATATGAATGTGGGGAGAGTAGATTATGGTAAGAATATTAAGATGGAAGTAGCGGTCGTATATTTCTTTAATGGTTGTGTTGTTTGGCGTCTACAGCTCGTGTCCCTCCATCGAGATCTTCTTTTTGTGTTGCATTGAAAGGTTCATGTCCCATACACTCGTCTAAAAAGAATGATGATAACTATACAGTAAAAGGGTACATTCAAACGTCTTTTGAATGCGAGAGAGATAACCAAATAGCTCAAACAGACATGGACATATCCAGAGAGTGAGAGGCGGAGCCAGCCGGAAGTCCTAAGAGTGCTTTCTTTCCGAGTTCTGTCTCCTGTCTCTCAGACAAAAAAGACGTGTTGCTCTTTCCCGCGGTCGTATCATGGCCTATTTAGCACAATTATATCAGAGGACTAAATGGAAATTGAAACGAAACATAAAATGATAATATGCTGACTTTTTTGTTTGTTTGGTTGTTTTTGTTTTGGTCTTTTTGGTTTTTACATACCTGTCGCATTATTATCGGAAAATATTTTGAGCTTTTAACTTCAAAACATCATTTTGAAAAAAAAGGAACATAAACAGCACAGAACATTAACATTTAGCCATGAGGGACATTTTCAGAATGCCTGCCTAATTTGTGTTACAATATATTATTCTAGGCTGTTCTTCAATGGCGTCAGGGCCAGGGCTCCTCTCATCGAGTTTCCGGTTGTCTCTAACTGGATTTATTCTTCCGTCCATCCTTCCTGGCGGATTTATTCTCGTTCCTTACGTCACAACCGCGGCTGCTGCTGTTTATGCCCTGTCACATTCTCTCTCCATCGTTGCACACTTTGTGGATACATAATTCTCGTTATGGGGAATTAACCTTGTGGGGCTTTTAAAACTCGATTTTTGTTACAACAGCTTCGAATTTTTAAGCAGTGTAAACTTCCTTGCTGATGACTTGTTTTATAGTTGATATAAGTTTATGATTTTTTTTTCACACTCACACGGCATGCATATTTTCAAACAACGGCAAATGGGGCTCTGTTAAAAAAAACCCAGTTCTTACGATATATATATTGATTGACAGATATAAAAACACGCACTACCAAAATGTTTTACTTAGTCACGGGATTCCTATATCCCTGGCTAACCTGTTCAAAAAAAGCTAAGCAGTGCTGGCGGTACAGCTGCTAAAATAATTTCGCTTCTTGTGCACATCCGAGACTCAGACCCCAGTTCTTATGTACCTTACCCGAACTGGACATTCCCCAATTGAGACAACAACCCCGGTTTGGGCAGGAGTTGTTCTGAGCGATTGGGGATGATTAAGAAATCTTCCTTTTTTCCCGAGCAGTACTGGCGTACCGCCAGCTGCTAAAATAATTTCGATTCTTGCGTGAATCCAGGACTTGTTCTGAGCGATTAGAGATGATACCAAAATCATCGATTAATTTCTCCATACATATGATATCTGTGACAGTGAGTCTTGTGGTGCTTGCTGGTATATCCGTGTGTGATGGGGTCGTGATCCCTGCCGTTGCCTTAGCTTCAAACAGCGACACACGACACCCGACATTTGGGTACGACATATTGGTGAGAACCGGAAGTCGACAGAGGCAGGGAGAATACTACCAAATCCTTCCATTAGGTTTGTCACAGGATTTGGCAAACCCATTAGGCGAATAGAGGTCAAATAAATTTGCTTTACAGCACAGTTTTAATGCAAGGGGAGGGGGCGGGGGCTGAGGAATTAGGTCAGATTCTTCAACCACAATTTTCGGACATATTATAGAGCTATAGCATAGCTCTATGCCGTGGTTATCATAGTATTTGTGTTATTTTCCCAGATTTTTCTTGTTAGTCATGACAAATATCAATGAACATGGTAGCTATCACTGAGCCGTGTACAAATACACACACACACACACACACATACGCACGCACGCACCAGGCGCACACACACACACACATACATACACACACGCGCACACAAATAGTGAGAAAGAATGAGAGCTAGAGAGAGAGTTAGAGAGAGAGAATTGAGAGAGAAAGAGAGTTGAGAGAGAGAGAAAGAGAGAGAGAGAGAGGGGGGAGTGATATATATATATATATATATATATATATATATACATATATAGGTTTATGTACCGATAATTTGGGCCACCGGCTGTCCTATGAGACGCATTCTTAGCTCTATGTCGATGCTCTGATGTTTATCAGTACAGCAGAACAAACATAATATTGGCCCAATAATTACTCTTCGGCGGCTTTGTTGTTCCATTAGATTTGGAGGAATGATCAATCCAGCGCTCTGACCTTTGATCGTTGCTAAAAACAATGTAGCCATACAAAAAAAAGCAAACAACCCCCCTCCCCCCTCCAAAAACAAAATGTAAGAAGAAAAGTGCCCAGCTGATGAATCATACCCGGGAACTGACTCGACACACATCGCCTGGTCACCAATCATTTTACCATTCCAAAGTTTTAACCCAATCACAGTACAGTGAGTTCCGATTCAAACCATACAATATATACCGAATATGCAAGATTCACATGTTATTATACTAGATAAATACGATTTCTGTGGACTGACTTATGTTTTGGCATAATATGTCTATCCACTGAAATCTTATTTATCTGGTATAAAAACAGCCAAATCTTGGAGATTTTGATGTCTCTTGTTGTGAAATGGTTAATGAGACAGTGAGCAGATATTTCACTGTAAAGTCTTAAAAGCATTTGCTTCGATCTGATCTGAGAAACAGGAGAATCGAGAGCCTGAGTTTATTTTGACACGAGGATGCGATGAGTATTGATATGTTGTGGTGTGGTTTTTTTTCTGTTTGTTTGTTTCGTTTATTTTTGTTTTATTTTTTTTGTTGGGGGGATGGAGAAGAGAGGGAGAGAGAGAGGGAGAGAGAGAGAGAGAGAGAGAGAGAGGGAGAGAGAGAGAGAGAGGGGGGGGGAGTTCATTTACAAAAAATAATTTGAGAAAGAAGGAGAAAGTATTTTTCCGGTTTCCCGCATCACACATTGCCCGGGGCATGGGTTCAATTGCATTCAACGATACCTCGGTTTATTATCCACCTTTAATTTTTGTTGGTTTGAAAATGGGTTCCTTGTTGGTAACGCAAAGTAATCTGCCATTTACAAACGGAAAGTGGGATAAGTTCCAGAAAGCTGCAAGGGACTTAAGGGATAAACATTCCGTGCCCAGCAGGTGATTACACGCAGTTGCCAGTTCAAGTCCCAGGTTTGGGTCCACTCCGATGACTAATAATCATTTCTTACGGTTCTTGACGACTCAAGCTATTTTTGATACGACTGTAGTAACAATTTTACTTCTAAATTGAATAGCTATGCTTGCATACGAGCAAGCCAACGACTAGTCTATGGGTATTGCCCGAGTAATATCATTTTTTCGGTTTGGTTGATTCCGCCATTTATAACACAATCAAGTCATTTATCCAAGTCTCAGCCTATACTCACACGTGGCCTGGTCATGACAATTGATTTTATAACATTCCCAGCGGTCAACATTTTCTCATGTTTGACCGCTCACCGTCACCTTGTGACGTCATTGTTCATTCGTGACACCTCGCGAAGCCGGTGAATGCACAAGCCTCGATTAGGATAAAAGAAAATAAACACTTATGTTTATTATTCGTAAATTCTTATTGGCATATTTCATCTTTATTTTGTAATGAAAGTTGAATATCTTAGAGCGACCATTACTGCATGTTATGATAGAAACAATTACCTAGAATGGGTAAATATTCACCTCGCGGAGGCTCGGTGAGTATTTTCCCATTTACGGTCATTATTTCTATATTACTGTTTTCACATTACTGATTGCATGACAAAGAAATAGCTGCTGCCAAAATGCCACTTTTTAAAGTCTCGAGTATGATTCGACCGGGATTTGAACCTCTGGTTCTCCCACTCTGAGGCGGACTGTCTATCTATTTGGCAACGACGCCTTTATCGATATCACTACATAAATCAGACCTAACTTGCATTCATGTGAGTTTTTATTGTTACAGATTACAAAAAGGATCTGCTACGTGATTGAACAGGAAGGCCATTGGCGGCTAGATAAATAAGTATATTTTATGCAAACACATGGCGCCTCTCAAGCCATAATTCGCGGATGAAAGACAAGAACACCATGGGTAATATAATCAGGGTCTATTATTCTCTACCATCTGGATCATTCAGAAATGCAAATCATCGACAACAGAGAAATTCTAACCGCCTTTGGATTCACCCTCACCTCCATCATCATCACCATCACCACTATCATCACCATCATCATCATCACAACTGTCATCACCATTATCATTATTATCATCACCATCATCACCATCATCATAACAACTTCATAGATATCAGCACAAACTATCATCATCATCATAATCATCATTATCATCATCATCATCATTATCATAATGGCCATCCCCATCCTCACAAATACATTAATAATAATCACAAACCGTCATTATCAACAACATTATCATCATCGTTATAATCACCAACATCATCACCACCATCATGATCAACATCGCCATCACTATCAGCAGCACCATTTCCACTATACGAACACCATAAAAATAATACACCTACAGGAAGCTGTCTGTGACACTCTACACGGTGTCTCCTCATCCTCAGACGCTGACACATCCACAGCTGTTTGTGTGCCACGCCTCCGTCCTAATTAACTTTTGGAGCTTCCCTCTCAATGTTACCTTTGACCTTTCCTATCTACTCGTAATGAATCAAATATCGTTGGGGTTTTTATTTCTTCTCCTTGCAAAAGATTTCATTAATACACTAGACTAGTCTATGTGGTTGTCATGACATCAAGCCAACAAATCTTAAGGCAATGATTACAGGATGGATATTATATCTTAACCCTCTCCTTCCACAGCGAGGTTCGATTCTAACAAAACAGAGTATACAAAGCATTCAATGTTGTTATACTACTAGATAAATAAGCTTTCAGGGAACTGACATATTTCAAAAGTCTGGATTTCAGGATTTTGAAATATGTCAGTGATCCACTGAAATCTTGTCTATCTAGTATAAGAAGAGGCAAATTAGTAGTTTGAGAAATAACCTTAGTAGTGAAAGGGTTAAGGACGAGTGAAAAATGTATTTTCATATCGAACCCAACGATTTTGATTACTATTATTCAGCTTATCTGTTCAAACAAATCTTTCGACTGGTTGGACATCCTGACAGCCAAACATGACAAAGCAAGAAACGGATGCTGAATTAGTTCTTAATTAAAACAAGCAAATGATCAGCCTGTCGTGTTGAATCTGACGGCATGCATATTCAAGAACAAATCATTTTTGACATTAAGTAACTCGTTTAGAGCCTATTATTATTAACCAACAACGCCGGAGCTGATCCTGGCTTCTATGCCTCTGTGAAGCGAAAGGTAATAATGATTGCCACCACCTGGACAGGACGTTGGTTTATCGAAGATTACTTTGCAAATCTATAATTTGTGTAAAGTGAAAAATGTTTGCAATGCATGACGTCGACTGCGAGCCCGAGTCATTATCAACAGTTTTTTTGTTGGGCTTTTGAAAATAGAGACGGTGGGGAAGGGGGGGGGGGTGGTGGTGTCAGCAAGAATGTTTATGTACCTACCTACCCAATACAACACTCTCTCCATGTCCACACGCCCCAGACGTGATCCTCCGAGCTACCCATCCAACTGTTCATTCTTATTTATCTTTTTTCATATCTTCCTCTTTCTAAGACTTACTCCAAGCTGCTTCTTCTCTCTGTCTGTCTCTCTCTCTGTCTGTCTGTCTCTCTCTCTCTCTCTCTCTCTCTCTCTCCCACCCACACTCCTCATTCCACTCCATCTCCTCTCGTTTAAATAACCCCTCTTCCTCCTAGCTCCTCCGCCTCAACAACACCAGAACTGCGAATGCGCGTTGACTTAGATAGACACAACAACATTTGTCGCATATTGTGAATTGTGATAGACTAGACAGGTTTAACCCTCCTATAATAATGGGCAAAGCGGATACATCGCGAGGTAGATTTTGTGCCGTCACTTCGAGGCAGACTAAGAGGGATGAGATGATCCAAGATGGCCGTCATTCTATTCCCCGGATGCCACACTGAGAGCCCTCAAGTCGGTTCTGATGGTGTCAAAGGTTGGGGCGGAAGGGGGGGGGGGTGGAGTGGGAGGGGGAGGGAAATGGGGGCGCCCCTCAATCACGCCATTATTGGCCAAGGCCGAGGAAGAGAGGGAGAGAGGGAGAGAGAGAGAGAGAGGGACAGAGAAGGAGAGAGAGACAGAGAGAGATACAGAGAGAGAGAGAGAGAGACAGAGAGGGAGAGAGGGAGACAGAGAAAAGAAACTGAATCTATAAAAAACGATGTCAAAGTTTGAAATTATACACCTTTTTGCAAGTCTGATATTTCATTAACCCTATAATTACATACGATCCGCTTTCTTTCCAGCTGATCACACCCTGCCTAAAAGTCTAGACTCTAAACCCTCAGTTTTATCCAAGCGAATAAAAAAATAGAATAAACAAACTAAAAAGACTAAAAAAACCGAGATTTGTGGTGGCTAAAGCCCGAAGCTAAGTTTTGTTTATTGTGTTATTTTGTTATTTTGTTTGTCCTGATGAAGACTTTTGGTCGAAACGTCGCTTTTCTATCTGTCCCACCATACTGGCCTGCTAATCACTCCCTTTGTTTCACCGTTAATTATCAATTAATTTTACGGACTTAGATAGCTGTGTCCCTCATTATGTTGTGTTCCATTCTGAAAAACGGTCATTTTTTAAGCCAAATTGTCGTATATATTAGATTGTTGATTGTAGAAGTAACATTAACAACTGACATAATTCTTTATTTCGAATTTTGAAAAAAATCTTATACTATTGTGTATAGAATGATTAAAATGAGCGATTTTATTATGTTGGGACATCCGAGGTGTAAACCTTATGAGACGCTAAATTGTAAACTTAAAGTGCTCACACAGGTCAAAAGAAAAGACTTGAAAAGACAAAAGAGACTGGAATAAGAAATTAAAAAAAGTGTCGCAAGACAACCTCAAATAGATACAAACAAGACGCTCAAAAAAGCAAAAAGACACTAACAGGATTGGAAAAAAAGGCGAAAAAGATGCAAAAAGACACAAAGATAAAGGACACACATTAAATGCGAGAGGATACAGATTAAATGCGAAAAGACACCGTTGAGATGCGAAAAGACACCAATTAGATACGAAAAGACACCGATGAGATGCCAAAAGACACCATAAAAACAAGTGAAAAGACACAAAAAAGATGCAAAAGGATGCGAAAAGACACCAAATCTTTAAAAAACTTGCAAAAAGACACAAAAAGATGTGAAAAAACTAACAAGATGCGATGCATAAATAAACACAAAAAGCCAAAAAGATTAGATTTGTAACGACAAAAAAATTGCATGATAATATCATAAAACATTTAAAAGACGCTTAAAGCAAATTCTCCCGAGTTGTGAATAGATAGGACAATCAAATAGTCTCGAAGTCTCAGTCTAGACTATCTAGGTCTCGAATATTTGATAACCTCAGTGTCATTGGATCTTTAAGCTTTGAGAAATGATGCCCTTTAGATAAATATTGGTAGAGTCTAGCTGAAGTTCGAAATGCTTGAAATTAATCTTAAATCATGTTCTTTGTCCAACAATATTGGAAGAGGAGTTATAATGCTAACACTAGACTATCACTAACAATGCCTTCAGCTTTTCACTATCATCACCATCACTTCATTCGTCTTTGAGTTTGAGAAGTCTATGCTTATCTATTTCTAAGCCTAAAAAACGAGCAGCTGTACGTAACGTTGCTAAACCATCCCTCTTTTGATTTCTGACCAAAACTCCTCTATCTTCCGATAAGTTCTGAAGAAATCTAACATTTCTGCGCTTAAACTCGTTTTTTTCCTTTTTTGCTACTACTAGACGGAGCACTGTTTTGTCCCCCCCCCCCCCTTCTTGCTAAGGGTTGTCCCATAATGGGGAATAATCTATTTAATAAACACACATTCACATTAATCAGACATTGCGTAACTTTTTAAAAAATCGCAACCGCCGGATGTGTGCTGGATTAGTCAAGTGATTACATCCGGGTTACGACGTCTCAGTCTGACGTCTGCTTACTGGTTTTCCCGCCTCGTCTTATATCACGTAATGGCCTGTTTTGAATACATTGATGTCTGCCAGGTCTTTACATTTATGCTCTGCAGCTACCGTAACAGTTTTGCACATCAAAGTTTACATGGTGTTTTTGTTTCTAAAGCTGTGCGGTGAGTCTGAGCGATAGCCTGACTTTACATTGTTCATTTAATTTTTCTATCTTTTTCTAAGGTTTTGTTTCTTTGATATTGTTTGATCATTTTTCCCCCGGCCCCCTTCCATTGCATCTGTTCTTCCATAGTGCTAACCCTTTGTTCTTATCCATGTGTCTCCAGAGGCGTCGGTACCATTCCCGCTGCAACCACGAGTCCCAGAGCGGTCTGTTTGAGGAGCACATGGTGATGGAGACGAGGACACCCGAACCGCCTGGGGACTCTGTCTAAGGACACGTAAATCTTGCGACCCCATGTCGCCCATTTTCTATCACTTACGCCGCTGCGTCGGGATAAGTGGGCAGCAACTGATGTTAACTTGCAGTGCTTGTCGTGACGCCACGTGCATTGCTAGTTGTGACGTCATTTGCAGCACTAGTCGTGACGTGGGTCTGTGTAACATGACGTGAATTATGGTGCAATCCACACCCTGCTACGCTCCTGATGTAAATGATGAGTAGAGAAGGATTTATCAGAGGTATGTCTGTATGCTACAGTAAGCAGTCAGTTACTGTTACCGATACTGTTGTTACAACAAAAAACTGACAGCCTACCCTGACAGTCAGACAAAATGTCTATCCTCCTTTTGGGATAGGGGCGCAAATATCTTTTTTAAGGACAAAGACAAAGATGTCTGAGGGCGAGGTACTCATTCACACTTCAATCAAGTGAGGATATTCAAGAAAAAAATAATGCCCGTAGAAGAAACAGGGATAAGTAACAGAATTCGAATCCAAAATCTCCAGAGAAAAAAGCAAGTGTCTTGCTTGGTCAGTTATCGCTAATCTTTAACCAATTGGGTCTTTTTGGATCAAGAGAGAGAGAGAGAGAGAGAGAGAGAGAGAGAGAACGAGAGAGAGAGAGAGAGAGAGAGAGAGATAGAGAGAGAGAGAAGAGAGAGAGAGAGAAATGAATTAATGGGAAAGCAGCTACGACATCGTCCAGTCATCAACAGCGAGTCATGTGTAATGGCTACTCTGCACCTGCTGTACGGTGCCAGAGCCTTATGAGATAGAAGTCAGCAACCTCCTTCTGTCACACTGTGGTTAATTCTTAGACTGTTCTTGATTTTTTCGCCACACATTGGAGTAGATACATTCGTTAGACTATTCCGTCTCTGATACAAGAAAGGCTGGGTACATCGGAATAGACTCTATATACTATTCAACTTGGTCTGGTTTCAGCTCTAGATAAAGTTGTTCTGTTTTGTTGTGGTACCAAATATTTTGTACATTCTACATTTTTATTATGATTATGATATCACAAACCCTTTGTGAATTGGATGTCAAGAATCATATCGCTAATGGAATGGGGTGGAGCAAAAAAAAAATGAACACGTACTTCCTCCTAAATCAGTTTGAATGTAAAATGGATAGATGTCTAGAGGGAAGAGATATCATTGAGATGTGTGAATAAAGATTCTCTGTGTGAGTACTACTTTGTTGGTAAAACGTGATATTACTGGTGAGAGATGCATTGTCTGGTGGTGGGCAATTCGATAAATTGATATCTGAAGGTAGAATATGAAAGGAGGATCTGTCCTCTGTGTTAGGTGGTGCGTAGTCCATTGGATGTTTTGCAGTCTTAGGTATGTATAGACTAGCTTAGTTGTGTTGCCTTGTTTTAAATGTAACCGGTATTTAAATATCTATCCGGATGGATGGAATATATCTATTATCTACTAGCGGGGCATGCAGCCGCTTTGAGATACGATGTTTATGTAGGCTGGTTGAAGGTCTTTAGCTTGTTGTAACAATGTTTTCATGAAATTTGAATGTTCCTTGTGTGTGTAAGCTGTGTACTCTAATAAGCGGAAGATGTGTAAACTGCTGATGTATGTGTAGCCTGTGGTCACAAACAGCGACTGCAGGTGCTCGAAAACCAAACAGCATCAGTGGTTATCTGCCTCAGCGACAATGCTGCTGACACAAATCCCAACAGAGTGATGTCAAATTGTCAATGACTGACGGAGTAGTTCAAATCCCCATGTCGTGTAATATAGTGGGAGATGTTGTGTTATATGGTGAGAGATGTCGTATAATATGGTAGGAGATGTCGTGTAATATGGTAGGAGATGTCGTGTAATATGGTGGGAGATGTCGTGTAATATGGTGGGAGATGTCGTGTAATATGGTGGGAGATGTCGT
>JAUEKZ010147370.1:4273-14918 GCA_031471865.1 Melibe leonina | reverse complement strand
GTTAAGTCTCGTTTGTCTTGACAAAGACCTTTGGTCGAAACGTCGCTTGTTTTGTCTTTGTCATAATATACTGGCCTTTGTTTCACCTTTGCACTTATGAATAACCCTGGGAGTATTGAGTCTTCTTCATAAATTCAAGATATTTTCTATGGTCTTAATATTATCATATCACTTTCTACCTGAAGTTAAAGGACGAAATTGGAGGACCAGACGTGTTTGTAGAGAAATACACAGGAGACGACTCGCCAGACCTTAGCAAGATATTCGTCTTCCGGGTAGCTACACGGGAATATGAGGTCAGTGAGCACCGCCTTAGAGCACTTTGTTCACTATGTTGTCCACAGCTTCCGCTCCTCTGGCCAGCAAAAACAATGTAGGGACAAGTGATGGCAAGTAACAAGAAAGGATAAAGTCAAGAGGTTTGAATCCGAGACCGGCCAAGACAACACGGCTTTGCCTTTATTGCAAGTAGACACTGCTTATGTATATATAGCTAGTTTTATCATTAATTCTCAATGCGTACTCTATACTTCTCTTAGACTCAGTGGGTACGCCTCTGAACCAGTTAGTCCGGGTTTGAATCCTGGTTCGTCATACTTAGCACTTAGACATAAAAATGAGCATTTATAGCAGCTGTCTCGTCCAGCACTCGGCATTGTGGTGACAGTGATTAGACTGGCATTTCCCGGCATTAGTTAGTAGATTAAGACTGAGTCAGATATTCGAGTGAACCCTCCGTTTATCTTTCTGTGGCAGCACGCTCACTCCCTGCTGTAAGAGGACAAGCCCAGTCAATAAAAGAGCAAACAAGAACGACACAGTCTTTACAACCATTGCCCAACCAGGCAATGGCTCCCATCACCCCACATTTTCAGGATGACAGGACAGGCGAGGCGGCTTGGTTAGAGTTAGAAGCAGCAACAGAGACAGTATAATCATAATGTATAGAGAGCTCCGTATTTGATTTGACCTAGCTTAAATGATGATGTGTTTATATGATGAATCGCAATGGCACTAAACACGTAACAACTAATCAACCAGCAAACACCGTAACCCGTCCATCTCCTCCGTGGTTTCCTCAGGCCGGCAGGACCCCCGCTGTGGAGCCTGCTCTGACCATTCTGTCCAAGCATGAAGGACAGTGGGTGGACATGTTGTACGGACACGATCCTAGCTGCATCTTTGTGGAGCGATGTCCTTACCAGAGTAAGAATCTCCCAGTGAAACAAGTAACACAGAGATGTACAATCTAGTGTCGTGTACTGACAAAGCCAAACATGAACAAAGAAGAAAAATCGAAAGGTTCAAAAGTGTAAGGAGTGCATGCTCCACTCGTTGCTATTGTCCTTAGGAGACTCTCGCCTCAGATAGGAATTAGGACCTCGACAGAATAAACTCACAGTTATACAACTTCACACGGCTTCTTCAAATCGCTTTTGAATGTGATCCTTGAAAGGGATGACATATCAAGACACAGGGGCTTCAGGTTTATAGGGGGAAGCAGCGCATAGTCGTATCAATCGAGAGTGAGCTCTGCCTCTGATTACATTATACCATACCTTTATTCTTACCACAATCCTCAACCTTAAATCTCCCCCCCCCCCCCCATATTCTATTTATCATTGATCCGAAACTTCAAAGGAGGTTCTGTAACCCTAACCCAGACACTAGTGGCAAATTTCGCGATTTCTGTGTTCTCTCCTATGGGTCACAAGAACTCACAACTTTGTTACCCACCAGAACACTACAAACTTGTGCTGCGGACACACAGTGAGATGATTGAGATGGCGGAGCGTAACGTGGAGATGCTGCAGTTTGTAGAGAGTGACATCATCTACAACGACCTGCCCCTGTCCTGGGTGACGCACCTGCCCTTCAGCTACTTCATCACGGGCTGCACCATGGTCAAATCTACCCTGCTGCAGTGTGAGGCCAAGAAAGTGGTCAGAGAGGTGAGGACACTGATAGTTTACTCCAACAATCAATTTCAAAGTTGGTCTGCAAGGTAAGGAATGTAATACTTTAGTCAAACGATCTGTTTCAATGTTGGTCTATTAGGTGAGGAATGCAATACTCTAGTCATACGATCTGTTTCAATGTTGGTCTATTAGGTGAGGAATGCAATATTTTAGTCTTACGATCTGTTTCAATGTTGGTCTGCAAGGTGAAAAAAATGCTATTGTTCAATAAATAGGTAGTTAAATGTTTGTCGGGAAAATTAGGAATCAATGCTATTAATATTAAATAAAACAAGAGGGCGAGGGAGGAGGAGAAGAAGTGTGGGGGGGGGGGGGGAGAGGATTAGAAGAATGAGTAGGGGGAGTAGAGGAGAAGGAGAAAAACAAGAAAGGGAAAAATCCCAAAGAACTGGAATGAACTGAAAAAGAATACAAATAAAAATACGATTTCCACCAGTTGTAAATAGTTTCTTTGCCGGTACCGGTAAGTTCATTACGGTAATTGAATATAGTTTGATCGACATCATCATATAAAAGGCCACCCATCTTCTCTGGCCAGACCTGGGACTTGATAACGCGTGAGAAGTGCACGATGGCCAGTCTTCACCCTCCCATGATCCAGATGCTGGCCTCTCACTGCGAGGACCTGCCCGAGCCCCACTGGCGGCTGAGGGCGGTGACCACCACCTACAAAGTCAAAGACACTGTGATGGACGCCATCGGGCCTCTCACCTCCTCCATCATCATCTGCTACGCCCTCATAGGTAGGTAATGGTCTTTGGGATATAGAATATAGACTATGGGTTTGACGTCAAAATGACACCATGCCCGCATCCTTTTTCCCTCCCAATGACACCATCACACATTGTGTGTGTTAGTACAAGTACAATCACTGGTAAAGTAGTTCCTTGGGGTGCATAGATCTGGGGGATTTCTTCCGCCAAAATTTGCTACGCTCTTAGAATAATCATGTATCTGACCAGTTGTCTTAATGGCTCATGATAGACTAGTAAACTCTCTCTCTCTCTCTCTCTCTTTCTCTCTCTCTCTCGTTCCACTTGCATTTCCCGCACCCCCCCCTCCCCTCCTCACATAAATGTTCCCTCGTTAAAAAAAAGTTTCTTGCTTTCCTGACTTCTAATTGACCCTAATGTGTCCGCATCTCACGCGTAAGACAATGACGCCACTGGAACCCTCTAACTTTCCACCAACTCCATCAATTCTCTCTCTATATATATATAATTTTTTTTTCTCATTCCCTCTCTCTATATCTGTGTATGTGTCTGTCTCTGTCTCTCTTTTTCTGTATTTCTCTCTCTCTGTCTCTCTCTGTCTCTCTCTCTCTCTCTCTCTGTGTGTATGTGTGTGTGTGTGTGATTGTGTGTGTGGGCGTGTTTCTGACAACGACCATTATCTAGACAGTGCATGTCATGTATCTTCAGAAAGTGGACTCATTTCCTCCATGAGGCTGGATGAGAGCAACTACACCAAATACAACAACGGCTGTGTGGGCAAGATGCACGATGCAGTCCGCACACAGTTTGACCTGGACGCCCCCATGACGCCAAAACCCTCAAAGGTAAGCTCAATGGACAGATAATGATGGTGATGATGATGATGATGATATTGACAATAGTAATGGAAATGCTGATAATAAAGAAAATATCTAATAATAACGATAATGACGATGATGATGATGATGATGATAATGATGATGATACTCCTACTGTGACTGAACAGCGTACAATGCAACACCGCGCCCCCCCCCCCCCCCATAGAAATGCGTATTTTCTTTCTTTTTTTTCAAACTGTGCTGTCGAAACTAAACCTTTGAGTTTATGATAAAGCTTGACATGGAAATTAATGACGAGTCTGATAATTTGAAATCTATCTATGCAGGTGGGTGAGATACTTCTACGAGGCCGGCTAGTCAGCAAAAGGTATTTCAATGATATCAACTTGACTGAATGTTCTTACACCAAAGATGGCGCATTCATCACCGGAGACCTCGGCTTTTACGATGAATTAGGTGATAAATTGTTAATTTTTGTTCTATTCTTACTTGTTTCGAAACAAGGTGTAAATAGATATAAACTTTTACCCTTGCTGTACAGTTACTGTCGAGCACCGCGAAAGAAAGTGTCGCTGAAATGCTTCGTTCGTGGTCCACTTCGAAGAAAATGAAAGAATCGGCCAGCCTGAAAAATCGTAAAATCTGAATCAATTATCGATTACAAACAAGCTCTGGGCGAATATAAATCTTCATGTGGAAGTTGGTGGCCGATAGATTTGTAATAGTCATATCAGAGGGCTAAAAATTTCCTCCAGATCCGTCTCTAAAATCTTAAGCAGTTTAGCTTTAGGGATTACTCCTACTTACTACTTGCTCTGGGCATACTGCATAGTGTGTTAGATTGCTAACACTATCAACGACTGTTTGATGAAACTATGCTTTTTTAGAATTCTTTTATTTTATGTGAGACCGCTTCTTTGAAGATTCCATATTTTCATGTTATTCGTCATTCAGGTCAAATTTACATTCTTGGACGAAAAGCTGACGCCATCTTCCGGCGACAGACAGTGATTTTCCCTCGAGAAATTGAAGAGCGCGTCAACCACTGTCCTGGTATTTGGAAGGTGACGGTCGTGGCAGTCAGGGACGCAAAGGGAGTTCTACAAGTAGGCAAAGATCGGGCTGTATCGTGTCCGGGACGTTGAAATAACAGGCCGTGTACCTAGCAGGATAGGACCCCGCTTTCAGCCACGACAAGATTACAATAGACTGTATGCGTTGAGGCAAAATACTCACAACAATGCCCGCACTGTACTAACACAAACTTGTGATATATATAGTGTTGTTGGGAAGGGGGGGGGGGGGTGAACACTACTCACTTGGTTGCGGACATGTTGTCATTGTGACTTCAACCGCATACCATCTAAACACATATTGTGTGTGTATTTGTCTGTTTTAAGTGTGTATTTAGTGTTTTGGTGAACCGCAGTGGGTGGAGGTGGGGTCCTATTTTAGCTGGATACGCTGTCTATTATCCAATGCCTCCATCATGTCCTCATATACGACATGCAGTATTCGAGTGTGCACAATTAAAATGCAGTGTTCGAACCCAGATGCTTCTTATTTTTATTTTTTTGGCTATTGTTATTTGTAGAGCCCATTAAACAATTTTATGTCGCTGATTACATACTTATTGTAAACAAGCAATCATTGTCTGTTTGTAGTAGTAGTAGTAGTAGTAGTAGTAGTAGTAGTAGTAGTAGTAGTAGTAATAATTATTTCATACCATATATATTAGTAATGTAAAGAGGAATTCAAGGCATCATCGAATTCCAGTGGTCTCCCTCATACATTACACTGACCGTGTCCTTCCCCAGATGTGTGCCTGTGTAGTTCCCAGGAAAAAGGACTCGCTCACCATCGACAGGGTCAAGGAGTATTGCCGGTACCAACTCGGGGGTGAGTATCTAGCACGTTGACGACTTCGTCATGGTGGAAATAAAAACAACAAAAAAGGGATACTGTGACAAAGAGAGCGATTATTCATTTAAATTATAAAATCTGTTAAGGCAATGGGGTTTTTTTTTTTGGGGGGGGGGGGGGAGGTTTGTTCAGGAGAATAATAATCTAACAATATCAAATAAAATGGATATCAATAAGTATAAGTATGAGGTATTCTTTGAATGCTGACTTGGCCTTTTTGGAATTGGAGGGAAAGGTTTCAGCATTCCTCTTAGAAATTACAATTTGACAAATAACATTAGGTTTGTACGAAATCATTAAGAGATGTAAAATGGTCGGGGAGAGGTCATAAATGGGTGTGTGATAAAGGATGGCCATGCCGAGTCACCCAAAGTAAGATAATAAGATGAGATTAGTAGAGTAAGATATGAAAAGATGAGTCGGGTAAGCTGTGCTACAAAAGTTCGTTTCGGCGGAGATATGAATAAAGAAGGAGAGGAAGAAGAATAGCAAGCACTTCCTGCCCCGCGCCCTTTATAATAATATAACATGTATTTGACAGGCATCGACAAAGACGACGACCCGCACATGCCCACCTACGTCTTCTTCTTCGAGGCGATCCCAGTCATCAACGGTTACGTGAACCGCAACCTGGTGGCACAGATGGCGTCGGAAATCGTCCACAGGATGGACGTCCAAAATTAGCATCAGCACACGCTCACGCTTACGCCCCGCCCAAAAGGAGGATCATGTTTCAAAAAGCAGTACTTCAGTTTGAGAGTTTGAGTTCTTGCATAATTTATTGAGACGATTAAAACAAAAATATTTGAAGGAGTTGCCATAAAAATGGCAATTTTGAAGTGCTACTTTTAAATCATGAAAAAACTACTAGTTCCACAGCGACTTTTTCGATTTTACCAATTAAAAAGATTAATTATTGCATTAATTTATGTAAAAGGGGCCTCATTTTGGTTTTTTAAAAGATAACAATAAAAAACTAAAACACAGTATTTCTTAGCCCACTGTCGTTGATATTGTGCAAACTTGACCTCCTGATATCCCACAGTCAACCACAACATAATGTCAGAAAGGGGTTTGACAAGATGTCGCACCAAATATATTCACAAAGTGGATTTTGGTACATATCAATATCAGGAACATGGTTTCTCAAACCTAGAAGTGCTGTACTAGAACGTAGATTTAAGATGGTCTACAATATCACAAATTGCAATGATTGATGAAGTGGTAGACTATTCGACCGTAGAGGTTTTGGCCGTGGGTTCAATCCTCTTTATTTTTCTTTGGCCAACTCAAACTTAAAAGTTTGGTGTGTGCCATGAGCTCGAATATTGAAACCCATGACGTGAGGGTAGACCTACAGTGCTAATGACTAGAAATGAAGTACTTGTGCCCCATTATACCCTATTTTGTCCCCATTTCTACAAGCGATCGTTAAATGGGATTTTTTACACGCAGCGTTCCGTCCTCGGGATCGAACCTCACTAGGACGATCGCTATGTTTAGCGGGCCGAATATGTGTTTGAAGGAGAGTATTTAATTGACACGCAGCGACTGGCCAGCCTAAATAAGTGAAGAGAGCCAAGAGTTAAGAGGCAGGTTTCAATTCCAAGACATCGACCAATCAGACTACATTAATCTATGTATTTCGCCGGAGCTCAAACTCAAAGTTGCAGACAGTGACTGGTGTGTTGACTTCAACTGCCATCACATTAGTCACGTCACTTTTTTCTACCTATATTCTTTATTACTAACTCTATTGTACTGCCAGTCCATGTGTTCTGTTTGTTATATCCAGACTTGGACCCAATAAAAGCATCACCTCCAACAACCATAAAGGAGAGAAAAACACACCAAGAAAGAGATGATTGCCACAATCAACATCATGCTTTATGGTCTAAGTAGACAAAGGATATTCTATCCCTGTCTGTTAACACAAGCACTCATTCCTAAAACTAAATAGCAAGTTAACACCCCTGTAGTTAGTACCATAATGTAGTAAAACATAGGGATTGAACACAAATATGTGAGAACAACAGGTAGGACCAAGACTTAACTAACCACTAACAGATACAAAACAGCTGTGTGTGTACCTGGTTAAGAGAGCACTGGAGAGAGTGCGGCAAAAAAGGTAAGATGATAGGTAATGCCAAAAGATAAGAAACAAAAGTGGGCTACTAGCCACGCTCACCAACCCAAACAAAAAAAGAAGAAAAAAAAGAGAATAATAATAGAACAAGAACTAACTATGAGCTTTTTCATGAGAAGTTTCGTTTTAATCTGAGGGTGAAAGACTGTACTTTATTACTGAAGGATGGCACACTAACACACTTTATAATATTTATAGCAGTGGTAAGTTAGTTGATACTTTCAGCTTTCCAAACACAGCAGTGATTCATTATGTTTCACAGTCACACACTCTGTTATAGGTGTTTTACTGGTACACAAATAACACACGCATTATAAATATAAATAATAATAAAAATGATAATAATGATAATAATAATAATGATAATAATGATAATAATAATGAGAAAGATATACAAGAGAAAAAAATAATGGACATGGACAAACCATAGTTCCAAATCAGGAGGAAAAATAATAAAATTGTGTATTGCAATTGAACCAATTGAGAAGAAAAACAAGCAAAGGGGTTGAAGATAGAAAAAAAAAATTATGAAAAAAGGGCAAAGACAAATAAGGAAGAAAAAAAGCAGGAATAGTAAGGACTGATACTGATAATTATTGAACAATAAATTTAAAAAAAGAAAAGTTAATTAGAGAGAAAGAGAGATATAGATAAAGAGAGAGAGAGAGAGAGAAAGAAGAGGGCAGGGGGAAGGGGGAGGAGGGAGGGGGGAGGAAGCAATAAGAAATACCTCACGAAATCTCAAACACATGATAGTTATAGCAGTACAATCTGGATGATTTGTTTGCCCTTTCAAATAGTCAGTGGAGATCAACATGATAACAGTAGATAGTAACAGTCTGGTTGCAAGAAACAAAGGGATATGTGTGGCAATAAAACTCAACAGGTTTGCTCTGCATATAAAATTTACAAAAAATAGGTACTTTAACTCCTGACAATTGTCATTAAGCTCAAGACCATCATAAATAACTGATATTTCTGCTCATGACAATCATGAAATATGGAAAGTTCAGCTCATATCATCATACATAACAATCAATAGCGACTGATATTTCAGCTCATGATGATCATGAACCAATGTGTCAAAATCATACAACATCGTACATTATTTCCAATTTCCAGTGTCATCAATCCTCCCAGCCCTACCGACATAACCCCACCCCACACACATACGTACACTAGCACACGCACACAAAATAAATAAATACAGAATGCATGAGAAGGAAAAGGGTATAAATATAAATACAATACATTTCAAACAAATACAACTTACACAATCTGAGCAGTCCAACTTGCTTGATTCAGTATTGTCAATGTAAGTACTACCACTACACTATCATGCTGTACACATTCACTAACACAATATGGTGCAAGTTCTCGTCTACAGGGGGGATGCGGGGGGGGTAGGGAAATCTCATTTCTCACAATAATTAAGGAGAGTAGGAGTAGGAAGCAGATTATGGCCACCACCCACATCATGCATTATGGGCCAGGGAGACCTAGGATATTCTACCGCCTTTTGTGTACAAAACTGATAATTCCTTCTAAATAGTAAGTGACCCTGTAGATCACAAGTCTGTTGGCACGAAAGGCAGGACCAAGCAAAAGAGATTATGCTTGTTTTAGAGATCACTAGAAAAAGTGTTTGGGAGAGGAAGTTGCTAGGTGAAGCCAAAATAGAAGAAACGGAAGCATCACCCACTAGAGACGCCCATCAACCACCCGCTAACTAGAATAAGCTCTAGCTTTATGGGCCACAAGACTGTACAGTAAAGGAATTATTAAGGGAAAAGACATTACTGCTACTTATCAATCTGGCAAAACAAAGGTTTGAATTGACAACGACAATAACATTATACACAAGCTTCTGAAGTCTATAAAACAAATATACTATTGTTGGGAAATGACACTCATGTTGACAAACTATCGAAACATTTGGCTGATGGCAATAGAATGAAGTTTTGAAGCAATCCTTCGGGCCACTCAACAATTAGGGTAAAATAAAAATTCCAATGATGCTGTTAAATAAAAGATATCCTGAAAGAGCTGTAAAATATGTTCAACTTGAAAATGATTTCAAACAGGCCTATAGAGTAATGAAAAAATCATGGATGGAAAATCATGACGAAAGTTGTCATACATATTGGTAACAATTTCATTATGATGCAGAAACATTTCAAATGAACATATATCTGTCATGGAATAATTTTGCATGAATAAAATTCAAAGTATTTTTCCATGATTGAATTTGGTTTGACACCCATAAATGTATTCCAACAAATAATTGATAATTATAACTATTTGTTGTAGAAGTATAATAATATATCATGTCGCATGAAGAATCTTTTTAGCACTTGTTTGGCCTGCAGGGGTTATCTAAACAAAATCTACAACTTAACACTATAAAATTGTAATTGAAACAACTATCGAGGTAGATGCCTTCATTAGATAAAAGAAATTCAAATAAATGAGAGTGTAATTTCTACATTTTTTAACAATTGGTAAGTAAAAATTTTAAAGCGACTTAACATTATGACTATCTATCACTTTCACAACAATAGTTCCCTTATGGATATCTACAAACCATTCATGCTAAAGGGAAATCAAACAAAATAGGAGCACTGCCTTCTAAAAATTATATTATTAAAGTAATGGTCTTAGTCTTAACTCTTTTAGCCATGGCATGTCCCCATGTTGATGGTTGCTACAACTATTAGAGTATCAATGAAAAAAGCTTAAAACACTAGAAACAGCAGGTCCATGGAATACTATTAGAATTATCATTAATTAGAATATCATAATCATTATTATCATTATTATCATTATAGGTAAGTCTATGACAAACCTTAAACCTAACAATATCATCAATAAGTATCGAATGGAAAAACTAATAACAAAGCCCTATTCACAAATTTAAAAAAATAATTTCAGATTAAGCTGAGATTCAAGTAATAACAAAAAAACAACTAACAGTCTCTGTGTATTTCTATTTTTTTCCACAACTATTTTCTGATATGATCAATCTCCTCTTTTAAAACAGCATAA
>JAUEKZ010147047.1:0-14923 GCA_031471865.1 Melibe leonina | reverse complement strand
ACAGGTAAAGCAAAAGAGAAGATACAGAAGAAGCGACCACCAAAGGCGCCCGCAAAAATGTCTTTTATCAAAGATCATCACCAAATTTCAACCGTTATCAAAATTGGAAAAGAGAAGAGAGAGAGGGGGGAGGGACGGGCGGGGGAGTCATCTTTAGTTATTGCAATGTCAATTTTGTCATGTACAGAAAAGACACTGTTTTCATTCAATTGTGAACAACACTATTTTTAGGTAGGTAGGCCTCCAATGCCTTTTCTTTAAACTTTTGAACTTTGGCTTCATAAATTACAGAAAATAGAGATGTTAAAGATAAGCAAAAATAAAGACAATAAATGTGATTTACATTTGTTTATTACAAAAACTGTAAAGGCAGTAAATTGCTAATTTTGTAAAGTTAAAACAAAAATCAGCATGTAAAAGGAGGGTTTTTAAATTTCCATTAATTTGACAATTGGTTAAGGTTGTATTTTCCATCGTCACTCAAGATTGCAATGATATTGGTAACGGCATAGATTGCATCGGATGGTAGAGCAATAACAAAGACAGTCATAAAAAGGCGAAAAATGCAATGCTGTGCCTGCTGAAATGAATTAGCACATAGCATTAAAAAAAAACGTCACAGCAAGTGAAAAACCATATTATAATGTCAACGATAATATTTGACATTTTGGATTGATAAGTAATACTACAATATATTTTATTAAAGACATTCCAAAACATTCATCAGAATCCAAAATAAACCCAAAATTTTCCAATAAAAGCAACTGAACTCTACACAGAGCAATGATTTGACTGAATGTGTGACTGTAAAGATGCAAGACAATGTAGTATGACAAAATGATACTGATATCAATAGGCAATGATGAGTTTCACACACTCATAGTACACAATATATCACATTGCTAAAAAAAAAACAGGATTCCTATAATGACATTAAAAAGCTGGTAAAAATCCAAGCTAGCCTTTTAGAAAGTTTATATTAAAAAGTGTGAACACAAAAACATTTTGAAAAAAATTATTTGTTATCTATCTCATAAAAAGCTGATTCATAAAAGACAATGAACTCTAAAAGAATGATTGTTATATATATATAACTTGATACCCATCAATTCTAAAATTGTAAAGGTTCATTTGCCAAAACTTGAATCTCATCTTGAAAAAAAAAAATTAAAAAAGAGGAAGAGTTCTTTTCTTTGCATCAATCAGATAAATTTTGTCTGGCTTTTTGTAAAGGTAAATGAAGAGTCATGATGTGGGTTTTTAGGATTTCGGACATTCGCATCAGGGCATTGAATGTAATTGTCATTGTCATCAACAAAACCACATGAATCTATGGAAGCACTGCTCGTATATGAAAAAGAGCAACTGAATTCTGATTCTGTCACCGGGGATGGTGCCGGTGCTGGGGGCATGAGCAGTGTTTCGGAGGATAGAGAGATCTTTCTTTTAGCTGATGAATCTATCATTGATGTTTTATGCATTGGAGAAGCCTTTTGTGGATGGTGACTTCTTAACCCTGATGAAGTATTGTTGTTATTCTGTGGTGGGGTAAAATCAGCTACCTCACTCGATTCCATTAAAGTATGATAGAGTTGAGTATCTTTAGGTTGATCCTTGTTGTAATTGTGTAGAGGCTCACCAGAGAGGTATTGGTATGCACCTTCAGTTTGCGAGACGTCAAATTCTTTAGAAGAACTGGTCTGTTGGGGAAATTGGGTTATTCTAGGATGATTACTTGATGATGGTTTGGCTTTGGGTGCGCCTTCATGCATTTCTTTGTCATTTAGAGGTAAACTTGTGTTTTTAGCAAGTAAGTAAGGGACATTTTGAACGTCTTGTCCACAAGAAAGTTGTGCAGAAATATCTGGTTGTCTTTTTACACATGTATTAGCAGGTGTACACTGGTTCCTATGGGGAGGTAGGGGAGCAGGAAAAGAAGGGGGCGGTGAATCATAGAACGGTACTGTTGGAGTCGGTTTTGTCAAAGCTGTTGTGTGTTGCTGATTTGATAAGTCTGAATTTGTTACACATGGTGAAACAATCTGTTCAGTGGATTTTTGACCATTTCTAACTCCCATTACAACTTTTTTAGAGCGTGCACGACTGAGAAGAGTTTCCCTCTGATGAAAAAACCATTGTGCTTTTTCAAATTCAAGAACATCATCTGGAGAGATGGGAATTTCATAACTTTGGTTGCTAGCAGGAGATTTTATGCCAGAACTAATGTTTGCGTTGTGGCAATTATCGTTACTTTTTTTTCTGCTAACATTAGCAGGCTGGGAGTTTTCAAGTACATCAGAGGAGTGATTAGCCAAGGAATACCCGCCATTATCAGTTACTCCTGCCTTTCCATTTTGTGCAACTTTATCAGCTGGCTCCTGGAAAACATCCGTATTTTGCTTTAAATAAAAAGAATAAAAATCCTGTTTTCCATTATTTTGTCCTTGCCTCTTTTTGACACATTCTTGCTGCTGAGGTTTCTGATTCCAACAGTTTGTGTTCATGCCATTAACATGTTGTTGTCTTTGGTCTTTAAGTTTTCTATTGTTTTGAGGACGTCTAGACCCATGGTTTATCTGAAAAAAAAATCAAATTATCAGTATGGAATGGTACACAATTTGAAAACATCAAATGACAAATCCACAAGGCATTTAAGTGGATTAGACTAAAATTGGAATGAAAAGTATCAATAGTAATGGAAAAAAACATTAAAAAAATTAAAGTCCATAGGTTTGATACAATTTTGTAAAAAAGCTTTTTTAGTAGATATTTCCTTCTATGTAAAGTAGCTATGCGCATGTTCAAATGTAATCAATAAAGAGTATTATTTTCATGTTTTCAAATGTCACAAAAGTTTCCATCAGAACATTGTCAATATTGTTTTATAATTCATAACTTACATTTTCATAATCAAAATTATCTTAATTCTATTCAATAACTTTGAGCTACTAGGTCTTACATGTAATAAAAAGAATGATAGTTAAGTGTAGGACATTTCACCAAACGAGAAGCTCATGCAAAATACTTTTTTGGGGTAGGGGGTGTTGCTACACATTGATTGTTGTGTTCATGCAAAAAAAAAAACCCCCAAAAAACTTGAACGACAATAACCTTATCTGATATCTAAAAACGTACCAAAGAATCCTAATATACAATAATGGACATTGGTCTATGTATGTTGTTTCTTTTTAGAGATTAATGAAACAAAATTAAGACATGCTTGATTACAAAATTCAAATGTAGATTACTCCAGGTGAGATAAATGTTCTCAAATAAGCCACATGATTTATCATTTTTGGCTGAGCACTACAGTCATTTTTGTAGAGGTGTACTTCAAACAAAATATCTTCAAAGAAAGAAAAGGAAGGAAGACTTGAATTATGAGAGCTTGAGCAAGACAATGAAATTAGTATGAACACTCTTTTACAAAGAATCTAGATATTTCAATTGTGCTTTCTTTCCTTTTTTTTTTTTTTTTTTTTGCTAAATGGAACAATACTCATAACAATATATAAAGCTCACCATGCAAGCACTCAAACCATAATAAATCTTCTCAGCTGCTGGGGGTTCTGGTAAGGGTCTGTTTTGGAAACGACTTGGTGGGTTCAGAGGTTTCTTTTGCTGAATGATTAAAAAATAGTTTTGAAATAAAATCAAACATAACATTTTCCATCTATCTCAAAGCAAGTACAATTACTACAAATATGTTTATTTTAAACGATGGTTTTTTAGTACATTACATATACTGAATTTAAAAGAAATATGGCAGTTGAGTAAAGGTTCTATCCATGTTACTATCAAAAATTCAAATTTCAACAAAAATTCATCTGATATGATATTGGAAAACTTATCTTTATAAGATGAGCTGATATGTTAGAAACTAAAAAAATCTTGAAAACTGAATTGATATTAACAGACAAGTAACCATTTACAGACAAACATGGGAACCAGGATATATTGGGAAAGTGATAATCCAACCTACCGCCTTTAGGTGTCGCTTTATAAATTTGTGGAATTTGAGTATTTTCTCTTTTGCATGTGAGCAGTTCCTGGAGAAAAACACCAAACAATTCAAAAGTTATTACAACCGATGAAGGCCCATTGTGCAATGTGAGCATTATCACTTGTGAAATGTGAATTCATTATGAAATTATTTGCTCCCTATTAAAGAGTTGTCTTATGATAAAATTGTTGCTCAGTTTGACTTATGATTAATAATGAACTACCAATAAACTTGTTCATCTTATATTCTAGAGTCATTATTTGAGAGGTGATTATGTCTTTTTTATTTTTTGTTTCATCTTTAAATTGATCTGCTGTGGAATCAACAAAGTCTATACATACCTAAAGCACAAGCAAGTAATAAAACAGAAGAAAAGTAGAATGACAATGATGATCAAGCCAAAACCAATGATGAAAGAAGAGTCCAATTCTGTGAAAATATAAAACAGTTTTAACTTAATCAGACAAAAAGTCATCAGAGCAAATACTTTGACAAGGTAAAGAATTCAGAATGAGGATCAATAGAATGAGAAAAATTTGTAAATAATATTATACGCTTTTTTCACAGACAAATTCATGTCTCAATATCTAATTCTAAAAAAAAAAAAAGGAAAGATTAGTCATGAGTTTTAGCTAATAAAAGAATCCAATCACTCATAATTTCATTATACAGTAATGAAATTTATATTAATGCCCAATTTTGACATCCTGGCACAGAAATTTAGTTAAAATGAAAGAACCTCACACGCTGCTTTATGGCTAAAAAGTGATATGTCAAATAGTGGAAATGGATTGATGTAATTTTCATTATACTCAATGCCCATGTAAAATTAAATGATTGGTAATAAATTAATTTTCATTCTTACATACAGGTAATTTTACCTCCAAAAACTGATTTGTAAGTCATGCGTCAATAGTTATAATTTATTCAATTTTATATTAAAAGGGTTTGTGTTTCTCCCAAAACATCTATTTGCAAAGCCTCACCTTCAATTTTCTTCTCATGTACTTTCTTCACAATGGGTTCACTGGAAGGTCCGTAGCCAGCAGAAGACATGGCCCAAATCCGTACCAAATACTTTTTTCCAGGAATAAGGTTATGAAATGTTACCTCCGTCTTTGTAAAGGTTGTCTGACTCACAGTAGGTTCTGATGAATAAACAAGTTAAGATTTATTTGTCTATGTATGCATATTATACAGTTAGTGTGACACATATTCCTCTTCCTTGCTGGGACAGAGAAATTGGACAAAGAGAGATGAATACATAAAAATTGAAAAATAGAATATAAGCTGGGGCAATGGGTTTGGGATGAAGAATTCTTGAAAGGGAGAAATAAGAGGACCAGGAATGTGTGTTTGACTTGAAATTATACCAAACGTAAAATGTAATTTTTTTTATTAATAAGAATTCAATTTCAACAGCCTCATTTTTTTTTTAATTCTCCAATAAATCCTCCATATCTGAATACAATCTTTTAAAAAAGTCCCTTATTTTTCACCCATCTGACAATAAGTTGTCGCGAACATGACATATAAAATAAGCCTGAGTTTAGTACACCTTACTTTTATTGTTGCTTAATTTACAGTTATTGTTTATTCACTTCTATATTTTCTGTGCAAGAAGTGTCCTATAAACAGTAAGCACAATCAACAAGTGAAAATCTTACCATGGCACATGATTTCATCAAGAGTTCGGCAAATGCTTATACTGTACTCTGTCACAAAAACGTCTTCTTTGGTGCAATCTGACTTGTCCCATAAAACAGTCAAGCCCTTATCAGGTTGAACTGATGCCCAGTGAACATTGTTTGGTCCATTGTTTGGTTCTGGAAAAAAATGGCAGTGAGAGGATAAGAATAATTGTGTATCGTCATTTTACATCCACCCTTTCTTTATCATCTGATCCATCAATCCATCTCTATTAAATATCATGGCAATGATTGTTTCAAATCTCTGATTTCAATCGTCATATCCAGAACAATCTTTCAGCTTTGTCAGATAATATTTCACTTTGGACTTTTATCATGGTTATTTAAAAAAAATGTTTCCTCATAAACTATACTTGTTGAGGGGAGATAAATTCCTCCTTGACATATTAGATTACCTAGCATCATGAATTAAACAGTTTTGTAAGTGTTTGGCACAAAGCATCCAAGTGTTCTTTGTTTTTACTTTTATTGTGTAAACTGGGTACATTTGTCTCACTTTCAGCATTTCTGAGATGTCCTTGTTTATGCCTATTTTAAAAAGAATTATTTCATCTACAGAATAGTTTATACCTGTATTGTGTAGGAATTTGAAAATGTTTCTAGGCCTTCAAAAAGTGATAAAAATCTTTAGGGAAACGTGCATTACAAGAATCTAGATAGTCTCGAGCGAGTTAATATACTGCTTGTTAATCAACTTACTTTTATGTCTTTGATATATACAGGAAGCCCATTTGATACCACTGCTGACAACTATCTTCCCATCAAAAGCCTCTGCTGCTATGCCAATGTTGATGTCTATTTTTTTGTAAAGGACAAGTTCATAAGTCACTGTTTCAGATGCCAAATGAATCCAATTGATGTTACCCTGTTTGATAAAATTCATTACACAAATCACTAGGCTGAAATTTGAGAAATCATAATGATATAAAACATGACATTTGAAATGTATTTATACTAGTGCCATATTGACTATATAATTAAGCTTAGTTTCAAACTTTTTCTTATATATAATATACTCATATTTGTTTTGTTCCCAAGAAATAAGGCAATAACAGCAGTAATAAGTACTGATGAACTTAAGATGATTTGAGCACAATCAACTTCTTTCTTAAATTTTCAATGTCAAATAATTATAAACTATATTTTCTTAAAAAGATATTGTTGTTTTGTTGCACCATTGATGAAAGTTGACTCAAGCTAAAATTCACTCATACAACATGGCCTTCAAAGTCCCTAAAATCACACTTTTTTTTCCAAAAGAACATTATGAGAAGTATGTATACTATTTCCCAAAAAAATATAGAAAGACATAGCAGCACAAAATCTTGTTCTATAGTACTCCAACTCAGTACTGCAGAATTGAAGTTTATCTTGTTCTGAAATGCATCCTATAGATTACCTACCTTGCAGGCACTAGTTGACTTGGCCCTCTCACACCAAACAACCACAATGTTGGTGTAATTAAAAGGATGAGTCAGTACAGATGCCCAGCTCAAGTAATGCACAAATGGAGCCTTAGTAGTGTGGTCTGTCTCAACAAGAAACTTTTCAGGTTGGAGAGGTTCTGTGGTGTGTATATAAATGCCAGTGTTATAATCACTGATGTTTACATTATATTGAAGGTGAAAACTACAAATGTTCTAACATTCATGTTATTTGACAATCTGTTTCTTTTTAAGTCGTGTCTTAACTACAAGTTTCAAACCAATATTTGGTAAATCTTAAAGAAGATTTAAAAGGCTAACCCTCAATGAGATAAAAGGATATGATACATCCTATACATCATCTTTATCAAAACATCCATTGAAGAAGAAGGTTGATTAATTTCAACTGATAAAACCTAGTGCAATATAAGTTCAAATGATCCAAACAAAACTATTAGTATCAGTGAACACACTGATAGCACTTCAATAAACTCTTGCATTGTAGGACATGATTTGCACAAGCTGAATAAAAACTCCCACATTTACTCCTAGGCAATCTTTGAAATGGGGTGGCTATCCGGGATTGACCGGGGGTTGGTCCGGAGACCTGTGCCACACTCAATGAATGGGGGAGAGCTGACTCCCCAAACTGTAAACACTGTGGGAGGTGCCCGGAGACAGTGGAGCATCTGATTGAGGAGTGTCCTGTGACGAAGCTTGATGGCGGCTTCCGATCGGTCTATAGTTGCGACAACACATTCCGTGATTGGGTGAAAAATTGGAATTGGGAGGCGCAAATACCCCAAACGAAACTACCACTAGGGAATCTTTTTTTGCACTCAAATATATCATTATTATTTTATTTTAAACTCTTGATAAACAATCCATTGCTGTAGAATTATAATCATTTGGCATATATATGCAGTTTGAAACAATCTCTGTTTTAATTTCATTGCAAATACAAACACATCATATGATACTTACTTTTGTCATTTGCTGGTAATGTCAATAATGATGGAATGGAAGAAAATCCCTTGACTGTAGCGGCTCTCAAATGTACTTCATATTTAATGTTTGAAATCTGAAAGACTTCATTCACAACTTGCTTTGATTCATAATTGTGTAAAAATGGGACAGCGTCATTTTGGAAACGAACAGAATATTTGATTATTTCACCATTCCTCTGAGACTCAGGAACTTCCTGAAAGCAGGAAAAAACATAGGATGATGAAATGACATTCTTATCTATCTGGAGAAGGGTTTTGTGTTGATCAGATACAGAATATGAACATCATAGAAAGATAGGAGGAGAGAGAGAAGGGGGGTGGGAGAGAGAGAGAAACAGAGAGGACTGCACAGCAACACTTTCATTTTCCTTTTATTTTGCATTGCTCATAAAAGTTGTTTTAAAGCAGATTGCAAGCAAAACTTCTGAATATCTCTAATATCATAAAATCAAGCTTTTACATAGGTATTTATAAGGTTGTTTATACCCTTAATGTCCATAGATTTTGGAACACTTTATTTTTTCACAACCAGATATATTTGAGATGGTATAGAATTATTTACCCTCCAGTATATCCTGACCAAGCGACACTCTGGATCATCCACATACTCTGGGCAATTCTGTTGATGATAACAACTTTGGCAAAAAGGAGGGGAGCAGCTGGGGACTGAAAAAGAAAAAAAGATGAAAATTTATGTGAAATGACATGAATAAGATAAATGACTTAATAAGCCATTGGTAAAAGGTTTAGTGTAGTATTTTTAGTATTTTAGAATCGTAGGAAATTTTATTAATATGGTTTGTTACCCCTAATAAAAATTTTCTGGAACTCAAGGCTGTTTCTGGAACAATAATGAATAAATCCACTCCAGAAGACAAGATTTTCTGCATTTTTTTCTCATGAAAATGCTTTCTCTAATTGTTAATTCTATTAGGCATGAAAACAAAGTGATCTGACGAAAAAGTATATTAAAAAGCTAGTTACCATCTTCTCGAGTTCGAGCTGATATATAAGTCCATTTACTGGGATATCCATGGGCCGACATTGCCAGTGACTTCTCAGGAAAGGGTAGCACAGACATTCTGAAGGTGTACTTTGTAAATGCAATCAGGCCACAGACCAGCACACGCATATCTGTCATGGTCCAGGATTCCAGGTCTATCTACAAATAGATGGTTTGTTAAAAAAAAATTCTTTATGCGTTCATTCTTCAACCAACTTCCCTGTCACATTCTTCTTCTTTTTCCTCCTTCTCCTTCTCCTTGATAACACCTCTTTTTTCTTTATAATTTAACTCTCTCCTTCCTGTTTTTTTAAAATTTCTATCCTGTAAATGTGGACGGACACAGTAAAAATACTAGGTCAAAAGAAATTTGTCAGTTAATTGCAAGAAAAAAAAGAAAAAAAAGAAATACATCGACCACTCATTGAAAAATCACATTTTTTTTTTACAGTTAACTTTGTACCTTTTAACAAACTGAATAATAAAACTCAGTGTTTGCCAGAACCAAATATGAAATTGTATTATCAAAGTGAAACTTACTTTTGTCCACACATCAGAGTTATTTTTTCTGTATTCCAAAACAAAATACTTCTTCCTTCTTTTGGGAGACAAGTGACTCCAGATCAAACCGATACACGTACTGTTTTCCTCACTAGCTTGGAATTCATGAATTGGAGCAGGTTGCACTATGTTGGTATGGCAAAAATAGAATAAAACAAACATGATATGCAATGACTTCAAAGCTAAAACTCATAGATATTCACTGCATACTGCCAATTCAAAATATGTTAAAATGATGTCTTTTGTTTGAAACCAAGCATAATTTCTGCAGGGAGCAAGAGACCGAAAAAAATGTTGGAGGAGAGATTGATTTCTTAAGTTGAAATTGTAATCATTTCCATAACAAATTCAGTGGAGACTGACAGGCAAAAAAATAATTGCCAGTGGTTATTGCCAAATAAAGAAAAAAAAGGGCAAATGTGCAAGCATAAGTTTATAAGGTCAGAAAAACTAAGAAATTTTCCAAACAAAAGCTACAGCTTGAAAACAAATTAATCTAGCTTCAAATAAAACGTTTTATGATATAGTGAACAATGAAAAATAAAAAGAGTATAAAAATCATTGTGTTTTTATTGTTATTACCATGCAGTCCTGTTCTTATTGTGAACATAGGTGATAGAGCCCGTTTAAGAACTTGGTTATGAACAATGACATCTACGCTTATCCTCATAAGATAAACATGATTGTGGGAATACAATCCTGAGGGCCACTCGCAAGACGTGTGAGTAAGCATGGGACAGCTTTTTTGACGCCGACTGAAGAGAAATGAAAGGCAAAAACTTAGTAATTAATCAATGGGAGAACTAAATCAAAACTTCTCCACACCTTAACTCTAAATACTTCTTTTTCATGTTTATGAAATAATTACATATTACTGTTGTTCTTATTTTCTTTCCTTTTTAACATTTCCACCTTTGCATTTGTTTTTAAATATGAGTATTTTTAGTGCTTCATTATTCAGACTGCTACTTTTCATGTTCATATCAGGTCATAATAAACAATATGAAATAAATGGATATTTTAGTGTCTGGTTTTCAGTTAAGTTATGTCATTAATTTGATTGAGTCATCATATTTATGAGAGATTATGAATTCGTGGCTTTAGTCAGTTTTTTATTAAGATTATCTTCCTTCACACTTTTTAGATGCAAACATAAGATTATGCACATTAACCAAATCTTCCGCTTACTTTGTAGTCCATACTAGAGACACATTGATATTCTCGGGATGATTGTATTGATGACCAAGACTCCAATTGCACTTCATGCTCTCCCAATTGTAAACACGACAGTCAACCCGCTCCACACTCTTTGGTCTGTCTGCAAAACCCAGATATTCGACACAGTTAACTACATTTTTGGCATAAGTTGATACAAACAAAGTAATGTGTCAACAGCAAGCCCTTTTTTCTAAAAGAATTATTTTTTTATAAAGTCGGGAACTTACACTTTGCAGAATGTACAAAATAATGTGTTGTAGATAGAAATAGATCTGTATCTTAAATAAGAGTCTATCTGAGAAAGAATATAATTCCATCTATAAGATGATTTAACAGCCATTGGAAATAAGAATAATCTTAATGATCAACTTTCAGTAATTCTTACACTCCACTTGGACTTTTTGGCGTCCGATATATCTGGGAGATGAGCCAAGAACGTCCCTCTGTTGGAAACACTCGTAGACACCCTCATCGTCAATCTTGATTCGTGGAAGCTCCAGTTGAATAGACTTTGTGTTCAATTTATGGATACTTCTTTTTGGAAGCAGGAAGCCTTTTGATAATTGGAAGATAAAAAAAAAAAGTAAATTGTCAAACTTATTTTAATAATCAAAGTATCAGAGATTCGTCAATTTCTCAAGAATATATAACTATTGAATAGTTTTTGGTTAAAAAATTAACGATTTCTACTTTACCACTGTTTCCAGTCATAGGGAATAACTTCTTATAGCTAAAGCAAACAAATTAGCTCTTTTATTTTTTTCAATTCATAAGTTTGTGAACTTTGTCAAATTATCTTATATAAAACATCTTTCATTTATAATAATATACTGCATACATAATAGTGAAAAGATATTTTTTTAAATATAGAGTAATGAATATATGGATATGTTCCTGACAATTAAAAAAAAAAGAAAAAAGAAAATTACTATGTCATAAAAAACTTAGAAAATTAAAGTAGAATATTAAATTAAAAAAGAAAAGACTTTTCTTCAAATATGACTAAGTTTAGAGCAGACCAAAATTAATGTTCAGCCAAAACGCTCATTCCCAATTATGATCACATTGACTCAAAAAGAGTTTATCCTTGTTTTTAGAGACCATAGAAATGTAAAACACTGTTGCACTTTTTAACACTATTTTATAAACTCCTTTTTTGGTAGAGCGTTTTCAAATGAAACCATGGCTACCCTACAAGCAACCAAAATGCCTCACCCTTTGACTTTAATGTCACCCTTTGGAAATACAGCCAGGAAGAATCCTCTCTTACTGCGGGGTTGGTGATGTTACACAGGAGTATTAGTTTGTCCCCGACAAACTTGAAAGGATCATTGGGGACAACAACTAAAACAAAAACAACCAAAAAAAATTGTAAGAATTCAAATTGATCAATTCATTTGTTCAACAGCAAAGGTAAATCACAAATATTTAAAGCATATTTAATGAAGGGCAGAGAGTATGCATTTGGTAACCTTTATTCAATTCATTCTTCTAGATCTATCATCCAATTCAATTCGAATTTGATGGGAAATTAACAAAAATGAATATGATTTATAAATTAAATTAGCTAAGTTCATTATTATTTTATTTTGAAATAATTCTGCCTTGCTGCATAACATTATCTTTCAACCTCTGTTTTTTCTCCCAAATGCTGCTCTTGATAAAGTATTAACCAGCCACTGTTAAACAAATCCCTATAATTTATGAGAATGATGCGGATTAGTGTTGATTACCCCCTCCCTATAACTATAAGCATTACAATGATGTAAGAAACACATATGAGGAGCTCATCCCTCGTTACCTCCATATTTCGGGGGCGTTGCTGTTGTGTCCAAAACATACAGGGATAGAAGAAGACCCAGACTTCTATACGCCTGTGGAAACATGGCTTTCACATCAGGGCTGGCCAGATTAGGAGGGCTTACATCATGATGTTGTCACTTCCCTTATATTACTATCTACGTCTTCGTTCTGAAAATGAAGATGTGAACGGATTATCGAGTCAGCCTGAAGGCAACAGGCTTTATTTTTCATTTCTTGAGATTCATTATTGAAAATGGGAAGTGAGAGAGACGCATTTGATGGATAGATTTATGGAGCATAACTACCTGTTGGTGTATTTCAGACAATCGATATGACCCGATTGGATTTTTGAAGATGAAAGAGGCAAACTCGGGACGCTATAGAATGCTACACGCTCAGGTCCCTCGGCGGTGGCAAGGATCGAACCAACGGTCTATTTTTTTTATTGATTTATTGATCTACAACAACAAAAATCGCGAGCATAGGTGAAAAGTCAATATGTTTGGGGTTTTGTTTTGTTTTGTTTTTGTTTCTTAAGGGGGTTATGGTTGGTTGATTTGTTGCTCTAGTTATTATTATATAATGCTGTTTTTGTGTGCTTGTTTATTTTAAATAGGATGTATCTAGATCTAACAGTTGAAAATCCACTTGACTGCCGATAATTACCCTAATATTAACATCATTGAGATTTCGTGTTGAAATAGTTTGATTACAAATTGGAAATGTATATAGTCTTGAAGATCATTTGTATCGGATTTTATTGGTTGTTAAACATTTTATAAGTTTCTAACATAATAACAACATCGTCAAGATACCCACTGTATTGATAAAGTTTGATTGCGAAATGCGGGTTCCTTTCGTCTTCAAAATTTGTGTCGAAATTCATTGATTGGCATACATTTCATCTGTTCCTAGTATTTTTGTTGTTGTTGGTCATATCACCTGAGGTTAGTCATAAAATATGACGTAATTTGTAAAGGTGCTTCAAAATTGGAAGAACGGGACGAAAAAATTAACCCAGTTGACATATTATATTGAACGCAATTTGTGGTTGGTCGTGAGTCAACCGGAGCGAGCAACCAATGACACATCTTTTCTAATTCAGTGTGAGCTCACTGGAACAGGGATCACATCGATTATTGCCTGAGGTTGAGTGCTGAGTTTGGCAGAAATCCTCCCGTGCGCCCAACCCACAGCATGAAGCCTTGGAAAGGCTCGAAATTGATCGTCTTCGGAGTTGACAACAACAGAGAATAAATAATGGGGCAGATTGTCAGAATGATTTGTTTTATTACGTTGTGAAAAAAAATGAAAGGAAATCCTTATATCTAATAAGATTAATAACCAAGCAAAGACGTTACTTCACAGTATACTGACACCAGGTCAACTAGTCTTGGCGTTCTTAACAAAACGTGGAGCACCTGGCGAGACTGCGGCTAAAATGCCAATTATAACGTCTCAGGTGTGACGCAGTCAGGGTTTAAAACCCCGACCTGCCCGTTCCGAGGTGGACGCTCTTGAGCTTTGACGATAGCGTAGCATAAAGACCATAACAAGTTTGTCCACTTAAAAATAACTGATATATATGTATAGGATGTAACATAATATGACAGCACGTTATGTATATCATATTGTCTATAAACACATTTTCTCTCTATTGTCGTGTAAAGCTTTAAAGACACATAATTTGATTTAAATTGAAAGGAGGAACAAAATTCCACCAAATATTCTCTTTTTAAATTCAAAGCAACCCCTCGGATTTACCATACGAGATAATGATACAGCACTGCCATATTCATGGTCTGTAATGAGAACTATCCTTCAAAATAGCATCTCGACCATGCCGTTTCTTTTACGACACGACATCTCCTACTCCCGAGTCATAACAGAGGGCTAGGAATATACGAGTGAAAGGTCATCGCATTAGAATTGTTCGAGAATGAATTATTAAAAAGTATGATCTTTTGCGACTATGATACCACTCATTATCATCTGAAAGTACTCGCATACACCATGAGAACATCACACAAAGCTCACCCATTTTCATAAAAGGTAATATATGCTATGCGTTCATTGAAGGGGGTTAGAGATCAGGGGGTTTTTTTTGGGCGGGGGGGGGGTGGTGGGGGGGGGTCCAAATAGTATCTGCTGTTGTACTGTAAGGCTTGTTTATCATACTATATATCTCTCCATTA
>JAUEKZ010146936.1:0-14923 GCA_031471865.1 Melibe leonina | reverse complement strand
TATCTCTTTCCCCTTCTCTCTCTCTTTCTCTCTATCTCTTTCCCCTTCTCTCTCTCTCTTTCTCTCTATCTCTTTCCCCTTCTCTCTCTCTCTTCCTCTCTATCTCTTTCCCCTTCTCTCTCTCTCTTCCTCTCTATCTCTTTCCCCCTTCTCTCTTTCTATCCCTTTCTCTCTCTCTCTTTCCCCTAATTAGAATAGGGGGGGGGGGTAGCATTTAAAAACACAAACATGTTGGGTTTGGGATTTCTGTCAAATGGCGTCCTTCATTTAAATTTATCTGGCAACCATATTCCGGTGTTGACAATAATATCCATCCATCATGGCGGCGGGACATCAGAAACCGAAGAGTGCCAGTATCAGTATTCGATAATAGCATTAGAAGCCACTAAGCACAACAATATAAATAAAAGTAACATTTAAAATTTTTCTATGCTGTTACTTGTTGAATTTTTTATAAAAATGGAATAAAACACTTGATTTTAGCATAAAAAAACGGGCAGCTGTGACCAAAAAAAAATCAAGATTTCACAAGCTTTCAAGTTTGAACTAACCTGATCCGGAAACTGTCATAAAATCACTGTAGTTATCTGCAATACAACTAAAATGCAATATATTTCAGTTATCGAAATTTGTGTTTGAAAATAGTTTACAACGCACTTAAAAAACCAACCGATAGTAACAAAGACTCAAAGATTAGCACGGTTTCGAAGCGAGCATTGTAAACAATGATTTTTTAATCAATTTTAGCTTATAGGAAGTGAAAATAACATAAGTTCATTTCCAGTAGCAGGTTATCGATGAAATGGTAAATCGAATATTTTTACCTATTGAAACCATCCATTAAAGTTGGGCCAATTAGATTGGCTGTGTCACAACAGAAGTTAGGGCCTATCGGCCCGAGGTAATTCTAGGGTTAATTGAAGGTGCACTGGTGACAGTTCAAGTAAACCAAAAGAGTACCCTGGTGTTACGAATTATAATTGGCTTTCAAACTCACCTTGATGTAACCTCACCTCTTTCCAAAATCCATTTCTCATTTCCTACCCCAACCCTCATCAACCACCCACTTTGTTGACAGCTGTGCCTACAATAGAACTGGGTGATGACTGTCCACCAATGGGAGACGACGGCTCCCCGGCCTATGTGGAGTCGGACACTGGCAAGACTTGCACCTGCAAGATCAAAGATGAATTTCCTTCAGGCTCTTCCTCAGTGTACATGTACGGTACTGATGGCGTCTCAGTGTATGCATCAAATCCTGGGAATTATACAACAAAACTCAATTACAATCAATGGAGTGAGTAGTCTTACACGACTTTGTAGAAAATTAAGGTGAATGGTTTCGTTTTTGGATTTTGTCTTTTTAAAAAAAAATTAATGTCCCTTTTTGTCTTTCCTGTACTGACAGGATTGGGATATTTATTTTTTATTGAAGAAAATGTCTTGCAGCTGGGCGTTTTGTGTTGCATAATACTGTTTATGGTGTTTGAAGGCAGTTGGACCAGCGAGTTAGCTAAATGGGTAGTTTGTCCTCTTCTGATCCGTAGGTCAGGGGTGCGAACCCCAACTGTGCCATAACCAAGGCATAGAAATTTATATTTTTAGGTGTCTCGCCAGTCACTCGGCATATTGAGAACAGTGCTAAGACTGGTTGGTCTGGTGTCAGTATACTTTGACTTGGTAAGATATTCGATTGAGCCCTCGGTTTATCTCAGTGTGGTAGCACGCTAGCTTGTTTGAAAAGCTCAGCCGTTGATATAATCTAATGTGTTTTGAAAAATGGCGTTGAACAGGCGACCAATTCAGTTGGAAAGACTGCTTTGTGATAAAAACAATATGCCAATCCAGTTGCCTGTGACATAGTGTGTATACTATGCCATGAGATACTGTAGTTGTACCTGTCATCGTGTTCCCATTTGGTGGGCTTAACCCTTTCACAGCAGCATCTGGTTCTAACCGAACTGAAATATGCAAAATCTTATACCAGGTAAATCAGATTTCTGACTTTTGGTGTATGACGACAGTCCACTAAAATCTGATTTATCTGGCATTGGACATCGTAAACTTTTATCTCCCCTATCTAGTAAAACTTAGATTTTCATAAGAAAAGAAATCAGATGACAATTTATGTTGATGGTTTATTTTGTTGTTGCCATAAATGAGAGCATCGCTAAAAATGAAATACCAAAGGCTGCTAGAAGCTCTATGTCTCCTTATTAAAGTCTCTATTACGCTCACAATAAATAGTTTTATTCATCCTTTCTATGCCTAGATCCCAGGACAACTTTCATCTGCCGAGGAGAAAATAAATATACCTCTAACGAAAAGCAGCTAAAATCGGAACCCATAACATACAAAATCCTGTACATAAGTGAGTTGGATTTTTATTATATTCATATAATTGTATACATGATTATTTATTTATATATCTAATCTGTATATCATATTTTAATCCCGTTGAGCGTTTGTTGGGTGAAATTGGTTGACAGGTATGCCAGCATGTCTACAACAGCATACATACAGTAAACTGGAGCATGTATTCGTCACAGAATGGAGTACCTTACTATAGGAAATCTTCCATCACTTCAAAAGACATAAGCAATTTCATAAAACACCAATGCTAAACCTGTATCGATAATCAAGAAAGGCAAACTCTATTCAAGCAATTCATTGAACACACTTTTTTTTACATTCCAAAAAAGAATGTAATATGTCATGAAGCAATAAATCTTTTGAATGCAGATAAGGTATGTTTTATGCCAGCATAGTGTTGTCAATTTGAAAAAAAAAATATTTTGGACCTTTTGCTTTTATATATATATATATAACAACTTGTATTATGTAAACTTCCTTGTTATTCAAGCTGGACCAAGCAACATCACCATTGTACCTGAGGGGCCGCGAGAATCCAAACTGTGCCCTGGAAATGAAGAGGTTGTTGAATTGTATTGTGTGGTGGATAAGGAAGACGTTGTACCGAAACCTTCTGTGACTTTGAGAGGTGTATTCTCCTCTGACCTTGACCCTTCTTACATCAACGAGGATGAGAGTGATGTTATACAGTATGGATTTTCCTTCATTCCGGAGGCGGCGGGAGATTACAATGTGGAATGCCGGGCAGAGAACCCCCAGAACACAAACATTTCGGCCTCAGAAAGTTTCAACCTCACGGTTCTTGGTAGGTACTTGTACTTGTAGGACTCTTTTGTGCTTTGGTATTAATAGCAGGAAAATAAGGCAGTGCTCTTTTGTAAGGGCTGTCTGGGCAGTAGAATGGAGATCTGGCTCAGGGGTGGACCATGGATTTCTCTTCTGTCTTGGCTCTTTTGTTATCATATCATAATGAACTGTGGTGCTTTAAAAAAGAAAAAAAATGCAATAGTATGTATGATAAAAATGATAATAATAATTATAACAATACTAAATAGTTATATTAAAATAACAATGATTATAGTAATGATAATGAATAATGATAATCATGCATAACATTGAATATAATAATAAGTCATTTAGACTGGGACATAGACCGAGAGCATATAGCAGAAGTAGACATGCGACAGTACCTACAACACTCTGGACAGGACACTGGTCTTTCACAGATTATTTTCCCAACAGATGGGTATGTGCCATTTTTTAACTTCAAAGAAGAGAAGCAAGCAATCAGAGGTAATTCTTCAGCTGAAATTTAAAACGAAATATATTGGTTAAGTGATAAAAGTAGGCACCCCAGGTTCCGTGCTGTGTCACTACAAGTTCTACCAAATGGTATCTAACAGTGAATAAAGAGCACACAATAGCCCCCCCCCCCCCTCCTTCCTCCTCTAACCGATTAATACTTTGCTGTCACATGACAAAACAATGCAACAAAGAAGTAGTTTGACGCATTATTTTGATGACATTCTTGGTTACAAAAAAAAGTTTATAAAAGCAACCAGAGTTATCTTTCCTGCACATGTGCACTCACCATTGTTGTTGCTAGGTATAACGAAGCGTTGTGTCATTTCTGTTTGTTTTTTTCATTGTTTTTTATGCAATTTTTTGGCCAAATTTTCACAGAGCTCGCATTCCAGGCATCACTTCTGCTTTGAAGAGTCATTTGTAATCGCAAATAAAATAGAAGAATCAATAGCATTGCTGGATATTTTGGTTCCATTAGCTAGTTTAATGTAAAGACTTCACTTTCGTACTGTTGCGAACTGTTTCTTTCCATATTTCTAAAGAAGATTAACCCTTAACGTGCGGAGCCATTTTGGACATTATGTCTTCCCATTGCTGAAGATTTTCGGGGATCGTGATTTGAACCACCCGTCACAGAAAAATATTCATTACTCCTTAACCACTTAAGCTATCAAAATGAAACTCTCAGAATGGCTAGAGATATCATTCAGCTATGTACTCAAACTGTCAAAAATAGATTAGATACTCCTGAAAATCTTTAATTAGCTAAAATATGCACTTAGGTTGTGAAAATTTTGCCGATTTCTAGACCTATCTAGACCAGGCGTATTACCGTAACCCCAGTTATCGATCAGTGGTCTAAACTCATCCTAGACAACTATTTGATCGATTAAAATACATCAATAACAACAAAATAATCAATACTTTTATGAAAATCACGTTTTAAAAGATCAGTCTCATCGGCAGAGGCCATTTTGAACAGCAAAAAATGAGTGTTTTGATGTAAAAATTGATAAAAATTGCGATCCAGTAAAGTTTCTAGAGTAAAGAAACAGCCTTTAGAACTAAGGGAAACCGCTCCTGAATTCTTTTTAACCTCGTGGTTTTTTTTTGTATTCGGCCGTTAAGCACAGTATATGGCTATTTCGACTTAAGTCGAAGTCAGCAATGGGAATGCATATCAGAAGTTTATACTTAAGTCGAAGTCAGCACGTTAAGGTTTAGAGCAATTTTCTTCCGCAATTTCTCTTTTAACCCAATCTGTAGTCAATACGTTTTTATTGAAATTTAGACAGTTATGTGGGAAAATAAAGGAGAAATTGATTATGTTAGTGGGCGAATCCTCCCAAAATTCAGCCATTGCCATTGATGTGATGTCAAGGTATATTTTGCAAAGACGTCATGTGACAGAAAAGGGTCTAAAATTCTATCTAATCGGCCTCTCCTTTGTTGACAATTTCAGCAATCAAAGATGGCGTATTTGGCACAATGGCAGTAGTAATTGTAAAGCCCAACTCCCTGTTCCATTTTTAGAGTTCAATAGTATAAACAAATCTCCTCCATTACTTCCAGCACCACCTACGGAGCCTCCGAGGATAACTGTGAATGGAAAAGTTGTCAGTAACGGAGGTCGATACACAGCGGATCTGGGTGATTTGTTGACAGTCGCATGTACGGTGGAAGGCGGAATGCCCGCTCCGTCAACTGTGACGCTACAGATGGGTGACGAAACTACAACTGCCTCTGACAGCACCAGTGTGTCGGACACTCTGAGTGTTTTGAAGGAGTACCATGGAATGACCATTAGCTGCAGGGCTCAACACGCCTCTGGCTGTTACGACGATGTCACACAGATCACCCTGATCGTCATTTGTATGTCTGTTTTTGACCATTTTGAATATTTTATCATGACTTTGACTTAGTGGATCGCTGTTAAATTTTCTAGCCACTTTAGATATCAAAACTTGTTAAGGTCCTTAAAATGATTCATTATGATGTAGCTTTATTGACCTTAACATTAATCCAATCAGTCAAATCGTTCAAATAAGTAGATCTTTGATGTATTGATAGCAATCTATTTTCAGCAGACTGCGCCCAAGGACAGCTTGTTCATAACAGTCTTTGTTTGTGTTGTCCTGTGTTCTCAGACGGTCCTATCAGCATCACCACAGGGATAGCTGGATTCGAGTCCGTTATGCTCTGCTCAGGTCCCACGGAGGTCAGTGTGTACTGTGAAATCAGGAAAGACAACATGTACCCAGGTGCCAATGTCCAGCTCAAGGGTGTCTTTTCATACAAACTTAACCCTGACTCTATTGAAAACAACGATTTTTCTGATGTTGTAAGATACAATTTCCCCATCAACGTAGCTGGTGGAGGGACCGTTCCTTTGACCTGTGTGGCATCCAACTCTGCCGACACCAGCATCACAATGGAGCAAGAATTCAACCTGAATGTTTATGGTGAGCAGATTGCACTCCACCTACAAATCTCATGATTATAGATAGGAATTGCTACGGTAAAATTATGTGTAATATTCAGTATCAAAATAGAACCTGAGTAGTAGTAGTAGTATTGTATGGCATTTTAACTTCAAGCCTTCAGTGAAAGCTCTTCAAGCCATTTTTTGCAAGCATGCATGCATTCAACGATGAATAGAACCTGAAGTGAATCATGACACCGGTTGGCTTGGGCAATGAAGTTACAATCTTGTGTGGTATATACCTTTGTTGGTGTATTTATTTCCATTTTTTTAAAATTTACTCATCTTTTCGTTATTTATTCATTTATTTAGCTATCTATTTCGCTATTCATTATACTATTTTCCAATTTGCCTATTTCTTTATTATTTATTCATTTTTTTTACTTGTTTTGACATTTGCTTTTTCATGTAAAAATCCACTTATTAATCCAACATATTTTCAAAATATGTATGTACTTTTACTAGATAAATCTGATTTCAGTAGATTAATATATACCAAAATCCTTAAGTTTTTAGACTTTTGAGATATTTCAGTCCACTGAAATCTGATTTGTGTATTTAAAAAAAGGCAAATCTTGAAGGTTTTGTTAGTTAGTAGTTTGATTAGAAATAACTTTAGCGGTGCAAGGGTTAAAGAGTGTGTCCAATTCCTACCAAGAAGTAGGGTGCTATCCAAAATGGACTTCGTTTGCTATCAGCTGTGGTTGTCCCGTTACATAATCCATGTGTAAATTTTGAAACGTTGAAGTTGGTATTTTTAACGTATTCAATAACTCGTATTAACAGGGTTTTTTTATTGATAAATTCTAATGATGACCATCAAGATTCAAACTTTTACCCGATTCCTAAACAGAACCCCCTCCCGACCCACCAAAGGTCACGATCAATGGGGGAAGCCCTTTGGCTGATGGCAAATCCTTTTACGCAAAGGTTGAAGAACACATTGTTGTCTTGTGCCAAGTGGAGGGAGGAGAACCGGTGGAGAATGTGAATGTGACCTTAAAATGCATCGTTGGAGAGTTTACGACAACCCTGGCTACTAGTGTGTCCACCAATTTCACTGTGTACAAGGACATGGATGGCACCACTTGTGTGTGCAGCGCTCTTCATGCTTCTGGCTGCTACGATGAGGTTACAGAGGTCACCATTAGAACTCTCTGTGAGTTTCCTATGTACCAGAAAACTATTTGCATTTATTTGGGCACATCCTTTGAAGGGGTGTTTAAAAACTATAACAGGCAAGCAGATTGGTAACTTTCTTTATTTAGATTCAGCTCTCATGATATGAAAATTGGACAAGTCATGTTCAATACACTTAGAATGGCTATCATTCTATGCCTTTCACACCATCTTATTGCTAAAGTGAAAAAGATAGAATTACCTATTTGTCATGCTGAATGCTAGAAAGCTATAAAACATGACTTGGATTCTTTCTTTCCATCTACTCCCTCTGTTTGCATCCTCTTGAAATGGAACAGTCTGTGACAATCTGAGAAACAAGCATTAGTTGTCTATATGACATGGAAATGATATTATAAATAAATTGTGTAATATAAGTCCTCAACACTGAAGAGATAACTATATGTTTATTTCATTGGTGATTGCAATAGAAATGCAATCAATATTAGCAATGGAATGCGGGTTGGCAGACAACTACAAAAGTTAATTTTGTACCTACCAGTGCGATACCTTGGCTAGTTTGATTCAAAGACTTTTTTTTTTTATCATTCTGATAATCTATGTCAGATGTGCTTGCCACAAGAAATACCCAGAAAAAAATAGCTATAGAAATGTCGTTTTCTTTGAAAAATTTGATGATATTCTCAAGTAATTTTTGCCCACAGGAATTTGACCTTGGTTAAGAGCAATTTGCATTTAATGGGGCTGGAGTCATTCTTGGCCATAAAAACTATATCAGAGGTTGTTATTCATTTAATGGTCTTTATAAAAATGATTAGTGACAATGTAAAAACAGTTTGTGATATGCCCATGTGTCTTAGCCTTGTTGAACATCTAGTCAAGAAGAATGCATTGATATGAATTCATTCACCATAGCTGCTTTGAACACTAAATTTTGTTGCTTTATTACTGAGAAAGAACCTTGTTTACCAGATACAAGACATCAACTTAATTCATGCAACAATTACACAATAGTTATCAACAGTATCAGAAAATATCTGTATCATACAGATTCTTTGGCTTGCTGTTAGATTTCAAAGTTATTAAGACTGATTCATACTTTGTTAATTGAAATTATTTTCTCTACCAACACAAGATGGACCAAAAACCAGTCCAACCCCAGGCGGTCCTCCAGGGTTTGAACGCTTTGACCTTTGCCACAGAAGTGATGACAACATCATAATGTACTGTGACGTCAACAAAGACGAGGTCAATCCTCAACCGGACGTAAAACTTAAGGACGTAAAATCCTATGACCTCGACCCTTCATCAGTGGAGTTGAAACAGTCTGGTATCATCAGGTACCACTTTGAGTTCAGACCAGCTTCTGGAGGAATACTGCCAGCTAGATGTGAGGCCGTAAATCCTTTGGACAAAAACTTGAGAAATGAAAGCAGCTTTAACTTCGAAGTATTTGGTAAGATTCCTTTTAGAGAAGATCAATATTAATCCACTCAAAACCCATTTGTCCAGTTTATTTGCTCCTCAAACTGGGGTTACGACATGGTCTTCTTTCCATGCTTTTTACGAGACACTGATATTATTAGGATCTACCAGCACAGGATGTTTACTCTAGGAACGCCAAAGAACCGGTAGTTAGATTTGTTGTCAGCAGGTAAATCAGTATGCAGTCTATGACAATGTCATGTATTATCATGTGATAATTCATCATATGTTTGAGACTGAGGTCAAGAGCACCATCAATAGATAAAGGCTTGAAGTCCTGTCACGATTTGATGCCAAATATAAAGAGAAGCATGCTAAATATTTCATAATGTTACTTATTCAATGCATGAAACAATTTCTTCGAAGATAAAGGTACTGTTACCACAACATATTTAATCTCTTGCCCGTTCTCCACAGAACCCCCAAGTCCACCAATCATGACAGTCGTGAAGGGCGACTTCAGCAGTCAGATCACAAATGGCCAAAAAGTGGAGGTCAGTCTGGGCGAAACTGTCCAGGTGGTCTGCCGGGTGGACGCAGGTTTCCCCAGCTCGTTGTCCCTGGTCCTGTCCTGTGGAGAGGTCACCAACACCACCAGCACCACAGAGGCCTCGATGGAAGTCCTTGTTGAAAAGAACCTGAACCAGGTGGCATGTAACTGCAAGGCCATCCACGTGGCTGTGTGTGACTTACCTGTTATCCAGTTCACCTTTTATGTCCCACGTATGTGTCGGCATCCAGCCATTTCTCATTCAAATCACTCAAATAATGTTTTCATTCAACAATGGATGAATTCTAGTCGCTCTGTCAATCAATGTTTCAGAGACAAGCTTAAATTTATGTTGATGTTGTAAAGGGTTTTCACTAGTAAGGCACCGAAATGTGTTGAGAATATCTTGAGGTAGAAGCCGCAAAAATGTCAATAAACATTTATTGGTACGCAGTGTTTTTTTAGCTCTATGATAAATCGTTTTGCATTGCATAATCTATTTTAACAGTGGATACGTCCATCACAACCTTCAGTGTTAATGGAAACTCTTCGACACTCCAAGTGCAATACAACACAGAAAATGTTGAGTTTGAGTGTGAGGCAGAAGGGGTTCCCCTGCCAAACATCACCATCAAGGGCCTGTATTCTAAAGGCCTTCTGCCTGACGACAGGATGTCCACCCTGAATACATACACACAGACGTACCGACTGACCAGACCTATGGCCTGCAAGGACTCGGACATCTATGTCTGTGAGGCCAACAATGGACAATCTGCTGTTAGACTTTCTGTGGGTGTTCAAGTACTGTGTGAGTGTCTACTTATTTCGATGGAGCTGCAACTTTTTGTACAGTTGGTACAAAGTTTGATAACTTGATGATGTATATTATCCTTATTTAACCTCACCAACGGTTTTCCTAACTGGGAAATGTTTATCAGATGAATATAGAGTGGACATTGGAGACGAAATAATGATAGAAAATGAAAATCAATTGTCAAAAGAATAAAAAAACTTTTCTGTTTTATGCCTTTTTAATGCAATGACATAATGTAAAACATAGATAAACCCTTTTGATCATTTTCATTATCAGCATTTAGAATGCAAACTTAACCATTTCTCCAATACGTGAATTGTTCAATTATGAAAGTCTTCCTTAAGTAATTGCCCAAACAAGAAACGATTCAGTACAAACTTTTCTTCGACATGTTTCTACTACAGGTCCTGTGGAAGAGTACATAGAACCAGGAGCACAGCCTGGTCAGGAGAAGATTTTACCTGTGTCAAGATCCGGACGATTCCAGATGGTGATCAAAGTGTACAACCAACGCATGCTACGAAGCAGCAAGCTGTACAGATTATTATCTGGCAGCGGAGGGAACCAGAGACGAAGGAGGGAGCAGTCAGCCATTCCCATGCCTGATAACACCTACATCACTCGTTACGAGCCAGTCAATGCCAACTATGGGGAGATAACCCTGGACGTCTTTGACATGGACATGCAGGACACCACCGACTACAGACTGGACGTGGACAACGGTCATGGCAGCCCCCTCCAGCTTTCCTTCACGACCATTGTGGATGAAAGTAAGGAATAATCATGGGGATGATGATAATTACAAAGAAATAATCATTCTACTTCTACTACCATCACCACCACTACGACAACTAATTCTACTACTACTCCCACCACCATCATCACTACCACTACTAATACTACTACTACAACTAATACTACTTCTACTACTACTACCACTACCATCACCACCCCTACTACTACTAATTCTACTACAGTGCTCGCCGGATTCTAGCACAGTCCCGGGAGTAGCTAAAAATCGTGCTAGAATCCGATCGTGCTGGAATCCGATAAACAGGGGAGATAGATAACACATACATTTCACTATGTAACAATGAATGATTTACCCGCCAATGAAACAATAGATCAATGAAAGTGGATCTATCAATCATCACCCCCATCACTCGCAGAGAACACGGCACCATAAGCAGCAACATGCGACCACTGAGTAGATAAGATTTACTCTGTGATGCGACACTCGATCAGCTGTGTGACCTTATTGTCTCTAATAAGTATAAGAGGTCGCACCATAGGCACTGGGTCGCACTGATGCACTCCATTACATCTAGTCGCGTGCCGTGCTGCCAGTGCCACAAGGTAAACAACGACGTAACATGTTGGAATGTTTCTATACCTCCTCTCTCTCCCCTCATTCGCTGCTTGCAGTTATTCCATGTCCCCCTCCCCTCCATATCCTTATCATTTCTGCCCGTGTGTTGACTAGACACGGCTGTGGTTAGAGAAAGTTGCAATGACTTCTTTTTTATTTTTTTTTTTATTTCTCTCAATGATGCGTGTGGTATTTTTGCGTGATGAACCGTGCTGTTATGCGATGCTACCGTGCTGTTTTGAAGACATATTATATAGAAAAAAATCGGTAACCTTGACTTAGTGTGCTGTACTGCAGAGTGTGCTAGAATCCGGTGTGCTAGAATCCGGCGAGCACTGTACCACTAACATTACCACTAATTCTACCACTACTACTACTAATACTACTACTACTACTACTTCTACTACTACTACTACTTCTACTAACATTACCACCATTACCACTAATTCTACTACTACTACTAATTCTACTACTACTACTATCACCACCACCACTACTACAACTAATTATATTACTACTACTACTACTTCTACTACTAGAGAAATTAACACACATCTTCCTCCTATTAATTTTTTGATACTCAATCATTAATGCAAGTATGATTTTAATACTAGGTTTACTTCTTTAAAAGTTGTCCACAGTTTTCCACCTCTGCCGATTTACACAAGATGACTCTAATATTTGTATGCGCGTGTGTGTGTGTGTGTGTCTTTATAAGGAGAGAGAGAGAGAGAGATAAAGAGAGAGTCCAAGAGTCAGAGTTGGGAAAGACAATACGAATAAGATGGATTTTTCATATTCGTTTCTTGCACGTCTCCTGTCAGTAGAGGACACAATAGAATGAGCCCCATCCTGTATGGTCAGGTAGTACTGTGTAGCTGATGATATGATGGTCATCTTGTCCCCAGCCATTGACCCGTACAGGTCTGAGTCTGACACGCAACTCGTCCCCTTGATTGCTGTCACAGTCACTGTCTGTGTGTTGGTCCTCTTGGCAGTTGCAGTTGCTATCGTCTATTTCAATCTCTGGAAGAAAACTTGTGAGTTGGTAATATTCATATTCTCATCATAGGATGTTTCTTATATTCAACTATGTTTGCAGCGTAGTCTGTCTCTGATGATGTTTACCAACAAACTTTCATGTTAAATAGTCGTTGCAGTAGTTGCATGTTGGCTTTTTGTTCTATTGGCTATCTTCCTAGACATCTATATATCGTCATCTAGTGTAATTTGTTGTGAAAATTCAAATGGAAAATAATGGTAGATGACAAATGTTGAGTGTGGTAATGTTTTTGCTCGCTATTTATTTATCTGTATATGTCTGTTTCTCTCTTTCTCTGTGTGCGTGTATGTGTGTGTACGTGTGTGTGCCCACAGGGAGAAAGAAGCAGGCCCGATTTAAGAAACGAAAAGACAAGGAACGACGTGCGAGTGTCATCATGATAAAATCAGAGGCCCCGCCCACTCCCAGCGTAAGTGGGAGTGAATTAGTGAATTCTATATAGTGACTTCCATCCCCCCCCCCCCCCCCCTTACCCATCATCCTCAGTAGTCTAGGATATCCAACAAAGGAATGAAAATCATACTCAGAAAAGAATAACAAAAGCACTCCCTCCCTCCGTCACTCCCCCCCCACCCTATTCTAATAAAGATTATACTGTTTTATACTTATAGAAGATAATAGAAATGATTTGGAACCACACTCAAACATTCTTAGCACATTCTCAATCACTTTTTAAAACCCTAATAACACGCCATCTCTAAATTGCTAATTTCTTTGTGTTTTTTTGTGGTTTTTTTTTTTTTTTGTCCCTTTTTTTTCAGTCACTGCGACTGTGGAGAGAGAAACGTTTCTGAAGGTCTGTCCCTGATCCGGTTGTAACCAACTTCAACAACAACTCTTTTGCATCGCAACTATTGTTAAAACATTGTTATAGCAACATCCAAACTGAATATTTTTGTCATCTCCCTAATATTGTAAAATTGCCTTCAAGATTTTTTGGTCTTGTCATTTTTATCAATTCATCATAACATTATAACATATCATATCATATCATATGTTTACAGAGCATACAGGCTTTCAAAGCCTTTAAAAGCCCTTGAGTGCGACTAGAAGTTGAGGTGCTGCAAATGAAAAGTACAAAGCATAGGTTCATGAAATTATGAAAAAATTGACAACATTTCTTTATCAATAAGTTATCTGATTTTCTTTATCAGCACAACGCGTCAAAATGGGATGTGAATCGCTGTGGAAATTGTATGCAACGTGGTAATAAGCTCTATACAATACCTACAATACTTTGGATTTTCAACCAATTCTATCATTTAGGTACTCATGTCTTTCTGTTAATTAATGTTGTGTTCAATTGTGATGTTTGTCTACATGATAAAACGTACATATATTGACCCACTGTGCATGGTAAGGTTTGTGCATAATCTAATAATAATGTGACCAGATTTCTCTTATCTCCAATGAGGAATTTTGAGGTCACCTTTTTAAAACCGCTGACTTATGTCTCAGCCCTCATATCACTTTGAAATCTTATGGGTAAAAAAATATTTAAAAATAAAAGATGATTCATGTAAATTTTTGTGAATCTGTGGGTTTTTAAAAATTAATTTTAAGCCTCCTAGTTTTTTGTTTTTTTCTTGCACTGGATATATTTTTCTAGTTTTTTTCTATGTGTAATGTCTATAAATTATAGTATAATTTGACAAGATTTCTATCATATCTGATCAAGGGATTTTGAGGTCACCTTTTAAAAACTGGTGTCACTTATGTTTCAATCAATTTATCTGTTTGAAATCTTGTGAGTAATAATAATAAAAAAAAAAATTAAGAAATGAAAGATAATTCATGCAAATTTTCAAGAATCTGCATTCTTTTCTTTAATGAATTTTACGGCTTCTTGTTTTGGTTCTTTTTTTTTTCTTGTACCGAATATATTTTTCTTGTTTGTTTATTTCCTTGGATCAGAGTCCATGAATTATAATTATAGATAATACCATGCCAATATGTTAATAGAGCCTATGAATCATGGGGTAGGGCGCTATATAAATGATATTTATTATAATTATATAATCCCTATTTTGACATTGATATGCATTGTTGATATCAAAACATACACACAAACTTGCACAAGCACAAAGACACACTCACAAATGATGAGACGCACACACACACTGGCCAAAATGTATTACATTCTCTTCAGAAAAACTCACTCATAGTAACAAGAGATTTCATGTGAAAATATTTGTGTAAATATAAACTATTTTTAACATAACGCCTGTATAATTACAGACGAGTGGTGTCATAAAATTACTGAAGGAACTAAATGAACACAAAGCCACAGGTCCAGATGGATTACCAACCCGACTATTAAAGCTATGCGCCATCGAACTAGCACCTTTATTTACTGTCCTCTTCCAGGCCTCAATTGATCAAGGCAAAGTACCAAGCGATTG
>JAUEKZ010146833.1:0-14924 GCA_031471865.1 Melibe leonina | reverse complement strand
CGATCCCGGAGCGCCACCCCCGATTACCGACCTGCCCTCGGATGGGTTTTGGCTTCTACCAAACGATACTACTACTACTATCACCAAGTTACAGTATACGCATTACTGGCACCGGGCCAATCAACCTTCCATATATAGCGAACGTCTAGTGTCTTGCGAGACAGCTTCTGAATTGTCTTTTTGGAAATATCTTAGGCATGGTGCGCCTGTTGCTCCAAAGCGGACACTCTTATCTTTGAACCGCAGTGCCAGTTCATGCTCCTTATTCTCTATCATCGGATCTTCCTACATAGATGGACTATAAAAGAAAATAGTCCAGTAATATTTTAGACTAGATAGGTAGACTGATCTCCCTAACTAGAGATGCCTACAAAGACATTAAAATCGCTCCTCAGAGAGTTCCATAAACGTTCATCGCTTCTTGCCTTTATTAGAGGGATTTTGATTCAGAGTCTATTCAGTCTATCTGAATGAAAAAAGTTAGACTAGACAGTAGGCTATGAAGAATCGTCAGAAAGTGATTGGGGAATGCTCCGGTTATGTCCCCCCTCCCTCTACCCTCGATCTACCTGTGACGGGGAATTTATTTTTAGATGGACTTTCCAAAACTTAAAATAGATATGATAACGTAGAGCTGCGCACAGCGCCATCCTCAGCCAACAACCAATAAAAGGCCTGGAAGAAATGATTTGGAGTAAAGCGCCACCTTTGGATTAAGCAAGAGCCAATCGTATTTGACAATTTGCATTCTTCCTCTGATGTTTTCCACAACATAATACCCTCACAGCTCTTATTTTAGATCTGTAATGGCGACACTATTCTGACTTATGTATTGACTATTACTATTCAACATCATAGCGTGTTTAAAATGGCTGTAACATCACCAGGTAAATATCATTTGGCATATTAATGCTTTAAATGAATTTGAAAATGTATTACTGTTAAATTCCTTCGACAATTCTGACAGTTTCAATAAGAAACCTTGTGACAATCATCCAGGATAAGACGTCAGATAGCTCTCAGATTGTCTACCTCATCCCCAACAGAAGGTTGAAGCCTCAACTGTGCTAAAATTGATTCACAACCTTTTCCGCTCTATTCTATTTGTATATTAACTTTCTATTGAGAGTAGTGATTGATTTTTTTATTTGAGAGTAGACCTAGACTTATCTTGGTTCGAGAGATTTTTGAAAAGGCACAGCCCACCGAGGAACGTGTCACACAGTCTAACATCGGTGCCGTGAGCAATGGAAATGACTGTAGACCTAGACTAGATATCTACTGTGTTACAGTGTGTCATAACCCTGTGTAGTCTAGCATATCTTTAGATATTTAATTTACTTTCTTGCACTTTAGATCATCAACATTTTCAATGTTTGCTTATTTGATTGTTGTAAATATTTGTACAAATAAAATAGCTTTACTAATAAGATTACTTGAATCTACCTAGTGTTTACTCCTCAAAATGTCAATATTATGGTCTTGACTCACTCTGAGCCACTATGCCAAAAAGGGATCCAGAGTAGAGTGTAGAGTCTCCGTTTCTTAATTTTCCAAGATTCTCTTGAAAATACTTATGAACATTTTCTAAAATTTACTGTATCTATGTTATTTGCTTTACATAAGCAGTGATATTAGAGATGAATTATGTATGGATTGATCTAAGGCAAGATCATTTTTTTTCATCAGTAATAGTAATAGACTGTCCATCTGGCCTTTAGAATAGTAAATTTCTTTCCTGTGTTCTCTCAATAATTAGTTTCTTGATTCTATCACTGCACCTGCATTGAAAACCCACACTCCTTCATTTATCATTTAGATGGGATTGAAAAAAATATTTGTAGTATAATGAAAAGTTAGACATTTTAATTTTAAAGTCAACACTGGATGTGGCAAGACCACACTGCTAAACTGAAAACAAATTCTTCTTGAAATGATTGATTAGAATTTTGCTGCATCAATTAATATCTTCATTATTAGCTTTTGAGCACAAAGTCACCAATGCCAATAAAAGAAAATGTGTAGCACAAACATCCATAAACTTTCTCATTTTCATTCAGTTTAGATATACCAAACACAGTTTTTGAAAAATTGTACAGCAGAAAATACAGGACAACTCTACAACAAAAAAATCAATAAATAACAGAACCTGAGCACTTCCATAATTTTCCCAAGTTTGAGACTCTTGAGTAAACCAAAAAAGAAAAAACACCATTACAGCTCGACACAACTAAAAACGCTGTTAAATATCACACTCTAGGGACTGTTAACATAACTGTTGTTTTTACATGATTTTGTAATGTGTCCACCCTCATGATTAAGACTAGATCCGCCTCTGGCCCTCCTTCCTTACCTTGGAAGTATTGTTCTTTGACATCATTTATATCTCAACAATAAGATTTACTGAAAGACTTGCTCCAATACATCTAATTTGAAAACAAGATATTTTTTTATAGCCTTCTTTATTCTTTTTCTCAGATTTTGAAGACATGGCAAGATTGAGTGGCAATGATTTAGCCAGATTTGTTCAAAATTTTGATGATTCCTCTGCTGATGAGTACTTTAGGCAAATGCAGCTCCCTCCAAACCAACAAATGCCAGACATGAGACATCAGTGTAAGTCAATCGTCAGTTCATTTTATAATTAATGTTTACAGGTATTTGACAAAATCAGAGGTTTTTTGTTATCATAAGTTAAACAGTGTCCTTGAGTGATAAGATTTAACTTTTTTGTTTTTAGATTCAGATGTTCTTAGAAGAGAGAAAAACTTTTTTTCTATCAGTTTTTCAATGTAGATATGTAGGAAGTCTACAGTTGTTGATGAATGATGATAATATTATATTATGTGTAACATGATATGATCTCCTGTGATTTTGATTGTGGTTCCTATTCTTTTTGTGAAATTTTACAGTTCATTATGGTACTGGAACACAGGAAACAAATGGTCCTCAGATTTTTCATCCAGCTCCGCCTGTACAGAACTCCTATCCAGCCCCGCCTCCACCCCAAAGGGATGATGATATATGGGTTGATATAGTTGAACAGCCAAAGTCACGAGGCTTGCGGTTTCGTTATGAGTGTGAAGGCAGATCGGCTGGAAGCGTCCCTGGTGAAAACAGTGTCAATGAGCACAGAACATACCCTACCATAAAGGTCAAATGTTTTTTTTATTTCAGTATTTCTAAAAAAAATAACAAGAGGGGGGAGGGGGTCTTAAGTTATAGATCTAGACCAGTTTTTATTTTTAGAAAGACTGATTCAAGCTTGATTTTCATGTCTTTATATTTTATCCTTGATTTCATCACTATAAACATTTTTGAATATATATTTTTATTACATAAATTTTAGTACATCTATTTTTTTAATTGATTTTATCCAGAATTTCAGGGGCCTTTGGCCAGATTAAATCTTCTTGCTAATTACAGCCATAATTGTAGTTGAAATCTGCATTGATCTCTTACATTATCTTCCACTTGTAAATAAGATATCAAATTATTCAGATAATGTAGATATATATTGAAATAAAGGAGCTATCAACAATAAACTTTGAAAACTCTTTATAGGATTTGGAGAAGGTCACTCAGCATGTATACTCTAATGACACTTATCTCTCAGAGTGGTTTTATATTTCATAAATGAATCAGTATAAATGGTCAACTCTCTCTTCATAACTTCATAATAAAATTTGATAAAAATGCATTTTTTAATGCTAGACCAGAATAAAATAGAGCAGATATGCCCAACTTGATGCTAGAAAGGTACTCTTTCCATGTTTACTTTATCAAAAGTCGTAATAAAACAATAAAGGAATCGATGGAGGGCATCATTTATTTAAGAACAATTCAGGGATACACTTAATCTATAGTCAACATTGTTGCTTTTTACTTCTCTTGGTGGACACAGGTAATAAATGTACAATGAAATCAGACAAAAATTCAGAACCTCATTATCGCTTTAAATCAAGTATCCCTATATTCTATTTGTATTCAATTTCTTTTCATTTTTCAGATTCACAATTATTCTGGCCATGCTATCATCGTTGTGTCATGTGTCACCAAAGAAAATCCTCCACATTGTAAACCACATCCACATGCCATTGTTGGTCGTGACTGTAAGAAAGGAGTGTGCACCCTGCGAGTTAAAGATGCCAGTGAAAAAATTGTGTATGTATCCCCATTTTGAAAAATTCAGTTTTGATAATGAATTGACAAAAAAATTGATGAGCCCAGATTTTCAAGAATTTGAATTGATAATTATACACACTTTTATGCATTTTGTATAATTTATAATGTTTTTTGTTTTTTTTAAGTAATCATGCTTTATAATGGATTTTTTCCTGTGTGTGATTTTCTAACCTTGCATAAGCCATATAGATTAAAACAATATAAAATACGTGTGCTCCATTTTAAAATGTTGGTCTTGTTTGTGCTTCATCTGTAGGTTCCCAAATATTGGTATTCAGTGTGCCAAGAAAAAGGATGTTGAAGGTGCTCTCAGACTGCGCAAAGAGATCAATGTGGATCCATATCAAAGTATGATTTGTTCCCGATAGGTTTTTTTCAGCTTCATAGTCTTTATTTTCTATCTGATTATGTGTGTGTAAGCATATAACCATATATCTCTGTCATACCAGTTTAAGTTTTTCTATATCTATGATAGCCAATTTTTCAAAATAGACCGGACTCATGAATCCTCTGCTTTTTTCTTGAGTGTGAGTTCTTTTCCTCTTTTAATTATTTATTTCTCCCCTCCTTAACTAGCAAGGAATAATGTGTTTAAATTATGACTTGAATGTTGGGAAGATTTACCAAAATCTGACATGAACTTAACACAAAAATAGTGTGATATTTTCATTAAATTGGTTTATCACCCATGTGATGTTATGAAATTATCTCTGAAAATTTATCATACTGAAAAAAGTTACATATTGAGCTAGTTTTGAAATAAGAATACACTGGCTCAGCAAGTAAGAGTTGTCAATAGATGCCAGTAGGCTGTGTTGTGAGTTAAACAATAGCAAGGAATTACTGTAAAACATCTTTTTTTTTCGTTTGTTTGTTTCTATAAAGACTTAAAAAGATGATTTCTATCTTCTTTTTCTTAAAATTTATTTATTTCACAGCTGGTTTTGAACATGTTCAATCAAATATTGACCTCAATGTGGTCAGATTATGTTTCCAAGTGTTTCTACCCAATGACCAAGGCAAAGTCACCAGAGTTATCCCCCCAGTGTGTTCCCATTCTATTCATGACAAAAGTAAGTGGTTTTTTCCTGTACTCTCTTGAACATGCATACACTCACAGCTATTTTTTATCTTTTAGCTCAAATTTGGTCCTATCTGTTGCTTCCTTAGAGATGTCTCCAAAGTTGATGAATTATATCATCAGCTGTAGTTCAATTCCAAAGTCTTGCCAAGGGAGTTCGTTCGATTCCTGAGAAGTCCTTCTCTGACCATACACGTGTAATGCATTTTGATGGGGGTTATATTCTCAAAAAGCTGAGACAGTGACTTTTTAATTTCACCGGGACCGGCTGACTAGCTCCCACTAAACATTTACTGTTTTGTAAAAAACTTTGTCTTAACATCTTTTCCCGATCGTGCCGTCGTCTCGAAAAATGCAAGCCGGTGTCAAATTAAAGAACAATTCAAGCCCTTTCGATTGGTTTAATGATTATTTCTGTATGATTTTGTTCTTAGGAACACAAGCAAAAATAGTAGACCCACTTCAAGCGGTCTAGCGCACATTGAAGCGAGACTTGCCGATTATCAGTTCTATAGTGCTGTTTTTCAAAAATTGAAACGGAATACTTATTGTATGAATATTTTTTTTATTGCATATAGTAGAACAAAACAAAAATAGGTCCTTCCAATGGTTTTTATTTCGTTGAGTTTGAGTTACTCTAAGCCGAGATATGAGATGAGAAAGAGAGGTTAAAAAGAGATCAGTTGTCGCGGTGTGGACATTTTCGTCCACTTCGAGGCCTACAATTTCCACACCTATTGATTACCGGAACAAAAATCATCTGAGAAAATATTCAGTGACCTTTCCCTGAAGTGATAGAGTTGTCTTTTGACAGTGCTTTTGTTACCCGGGCAATTTTTCTGATGCAGAATCATTACCTACAGCAAACATCAATGTATAAATAATGACCCCTTCTATGTGTCATTTCTTTGCCGCCAGTGAGGTCCTGTTTCTGAGAAAATTGGGAGGTTTTGTTGGCAGTGGCATGGAAGCAAGACTTCGAAATTATTCTGTTAGTCTAAATCTGTCATTGACTTTTTACTACAGTAATTGGCTGTGTTGCACCAACAAATTGCTAGGGCTTTTTTCCCTGTCCTTAACAGGTATGTCACTAGAATCTACATGACAATTTTGCCAATATCAAGTACTCTCTTGAGAAATACTACTTTCAGACATAGTGAGTTGTTTGAATTCATGATAATAGAAAAAATTAAACTAATTTTTCTGGATAATTCCTTAAAATCACTTATAGTGTACCTACCTTGGTATCTAAAAAATGAAGACCACTGGAAGCTGTGTCAAGGAATCCAAAAACATAGAAAAATGTTACTGCTATGTATTGTTGATAAAAAGACAAATCCAAAACGTCCCGTGTCTCCACATCTATTATCACATAAGGAAGTTTGACATAATCATTCTATGTTTTTGCAGACCACCATTGTATTTCTAAGGGGTCCTTTTTATTTGTTTATTTCAATTTAATTTTAAAAAAGTTAAACCTTTTCATTAATGTCTTTGTAAACAGGAAAGCAAGTGAGCATAAAGTAAATAAATAATGTCAGTTTTAGCAATTGCAGGCTTACCTAGGTTCTCCCAATAGTTTTTCATGAGCTTACATATTTCATTCAAATAACACATTTTGTCATGCTTTGATTACACATTTTCAAAATTTCTGTGGGGCAGGTCTGAAATTGCATTAAAGGACATATTTTCCATTTCTTGCATTTTTTAATTCTATATTTATCACTCCTATCTCCCAGAATCATCTAAAGATCTTGGCATTTGTAGAGTCGACAAAAGTTCGGGCAAAGCAAGGGGAGGGGATGAAGTGTTCTTATTGTGTGAAAAGGTGAATAAAGGTAAGCTGACCGGGATAGCTTGTGAAAGAGCTCCTTTTATATCTTCTTGAATGAATGAAATAACATTATTATGACATTATAACATCATTGTTATTTATCATGATAGTGTACTTCAGATTGCACTGTTGTTTCGCTTTCATTTTTGTATTTTGGCAATGATTGATTTTACAGCCGACGCCAACTCTGTTCAGACATGTCTGGTTGCTTATGTTTATGTGTGTAAATTGTGTAAGGGTGTTGTCTGTTCCGGTGTTTGTGCATGTATGTGTCATGCTTGAGTACCTTGTCTCACCGTGTAACATTAGGCCAACTCAGTAACCCTGCTCTGGTTTAGCCCATCAGTCGAGATGGTTTCCGGGATGTGGTCGCTGTCGCATGTAACAGCTTCTTGGAGCCACAGATGAAGAGATGGGTATCAATTGAGGATTAATGGTAGTGAACAGACAAGAGTCGCGACTGTTCATTCGCCAAAGGTACTACTTCTCCTTTCCAACCTGTACATCCCTCTTGTATGGAATAGAGACACTCCCTATGACAGCCAGGCTGGAGTCGGAACTTGAAGTGACAGAGATGAGAATGTTGAGATAGAGCCTCGGCCTGACAAGATTGGATAAAGTCAGAAATGATAAAGTCAGCCAGATTTTGGATGTAGCGCCAATCACAGAGAAGTGGAGAGATGGTTTAGGCATGTTGCAAGACAGACACCGGGCAAAAAGAGGATAGGCAGACCAAAAAGAAGTTGGATAAAAACGATAGAGTTGGACATGAAGAAAAAGGAGCTGACCGAGGATGACACGACACCATAGACAGAAACGCATGGAGACACTGTATTCACTGCAACGACCCTTGTTTCCCACAGGACAAGCTGAAGAAGAAGTGTACTTCAAATTATTATAGTTAGAGAACTTCCAAATGTAACATTTATATGATAAGAATATTTTGGGGGGAGGGTTTGATATTAACATGCTGAAGAATTTATATGATTTTGGCATTATAAAAAGTTTGTATGGATCCTTTATTCCTGTACAGATGATATCAAAGTGAGGTTATTCGAGGAAAATGACCAAGGTGTTACAACATGGGAAGACTTTGGAGATTTTGGGCAAGGGGATGTCCACAGACAGGTGAGAACTTCAATGGTCTTTGTTTGATTTCATGAAAATGTCATATATGGAGTTTTGGTATATTAAAATGACCCTAGAGTTGAATGAATGAAACTTTCCTGACATGTTTAAGAGTTCTTAGTATCCTACATTAATTTTTTTTATTCTTTCACATATTAATAATTGTTAGAAATACTGTGTTGAAAATGTGCAACATCTGTGTATATTTAATTTTTTTTGTTCTCTTTCTCTTTCTGCCCCTGCCTTTTTATTTTTCAAGTATGCCATCGTTTTCCGCACCCCATCCTATCATAGCCAGTACATTACTAAACCAGTCGAGGTCCACATGCAGTTGCTTCGTCCCTCAGATGGGGCGGCTAGTGACTGCATTCCTTTCACATTCATGCCAGAGGACCCAGGTTAGTAGAGGTCTTTTATAATGATGATTATTCAGAAAGTATTCATGTGCATCATGAAGTCACATTCTTGGTATAAGTGCAGGGTAGTGTTTTAGATTTGAATTATTCGAGAACATTCACATTTTGTCTCATACGCATTTGAAACCTGTGTGCTATACACAAGATTATAAGGACCTGGCGCAGAACCTGCTTTAGTTTGAGTCAAGAAATATGAATTGTGTTAAAAAACAAAGAAGAAAGTCCTTGTCAATGAGTGAAGCTGCTGTTTGATTAAAAAAAAACCCTCAAAAGAACTATAAAAAAAAACAATTAGAGAGGCATGATGACAGCTTTGACACCTTGGTTTATTCCATCCTCAAGATGATTATTATCCATCATTATCTCTTATAAAGAAAGGGTATATTCCATGCTGGCTGGTTTTTTTTGTCTTGCGCACCAGTGATCATTTTGCCTACTTAACAATGATAATGACATAAAAATGAAATTGTACTTTGTGCTTTTGTTTTCAAAATGTTTGTTCCCAAATCTTTCAGATCCAGACAGAATAGCAGAGAAAAGAAAGAGGAAAGTCCAGAAGCTCTTTGACTATTGGAGCACAACTGGTGGTAAGAAATTCAAGCCTTATAAATATGAACTTCATTTGTCTCAGTTACTCAGTTCTTCATGTCTTTTCTTTAAAAAAAAAAATTCTTTCTTTCTTTCTTTCTTTCCTTTTTTTTTTTTTTTTTAGTTAAAATGAGAAATTCCTGTTTGATGTAATTGTTCTGTGAAGTTGAATATTTAGATCTTGTTGCAATATGATATTTGACCCTCAAATGGTATTAAGACTTTGTATACATGCTGATTGGAAATCTAGACTGATCAACTTTCTTTTTCCTCAGGCAACAAAAATATCCCATCTTTAGCTTGTTTCTGCCTGACATACAGTCACCACTCGTTGCTAATAAGTTATATTTAAAAAAAAATGAATTTGAAATCTTGTTTTATTTCATAGGAGGAGAGAGGAGAAATTCAGGAAATCCAAGTGTGAGAGGTCGTCTCAACTCAATGCTAAAAGCATCAAGAAGGATAAAAAAAGAACCCCAAGCCACTGGAGGTAAATACTTTATTTGGCTTATGGAATAGTAACTGTTTAGTTTTATTTAAACTCTTCATTGCACCATGCCAGTTGGAAAATTTTTTGTGAAGATGTGATGATAAATACTTTTATAATAATAAAAAAAGATGGCATTAATAAATAAATTAAGTCTAGTTATTACTAAATCCAGTTGCTATATTTAAATTTTTTTGAAAAACATCCTGTAAAATGTGAAATGTTTCCTCTACTCAAAACACTTAACTTTTGTAGATGCTTGCTCCTCCATCTTCTTCGAAAGGTTTTACAGATTACCAACTTAGTTGCTTTACATACCAAGACCGAGCTTCCTTCTACAAAAGTTAACATAAGTTTCTTCCCCTACCCTGTAAAATTTACAAGTATAAACATAAAAACGCTCTTCTGAACCAGGCTAAAATTATTAAACTTTTATTACTTCGGATTGCAAGATATTTTATTGTCCAGTAACAAGGATGTCATTCTCTTTCTGTGAAATCTGAATAATCATTAAATTTCTGTTTTTGATATGCAGGAGTTTGACAATGTTATCTTCCTAAGTTTTTAAGTTCCTTGCTGTTGACCTCAAAGTTATGCAAATCTGTCAGTGTTCATGAGTTTTTTCTTTTGTTCTGGTCAGGCTTGCCAGAATATTCCATCAACAACACAGGTGCCACTGGGACAGCCGGGGCTGAAGGAGCTGTCGGTCATGCCACAGGGGACAATACCTCCATCGGGAGCATCGCCATATCCTCTTTATCAGCTGGTAGCATTGACTCCAGTGTTATTGATGAGTTGTCTGGATTTTCAAGTAGCGACTTGAGCGTTGTGTCTACTGACAACGGTCAGCTGGTAATTTCCGTATCTGGAGGGGAGGGGAGCAACCTGAGTGTGGACAGCATCAACTTGCCACCTAACATGCTCAGTGGAGAACTCATGAATCAGATTGACATACAGCAACTTAATGCCTATCTACAGGTGCGTATCCCTTGCTATTGTACAAGACTAGCAACCCCAATACAGCTTAGCTGAAAATATAGTAGTTTTTAGAGAGTTACAATTACCTAGAATTGGTAGTATTGTTCTCTTTCTTTAAGAAAATGTTATAGTTGTGTAGGTGGCAAATTTGTTAGATCGGTGAACTTCAAGCCTGGGTCCAGTTACCCTTCATTGTGCCATTTAATAAGGCATATTATTATATCACATTTTTGCTTTTCCAATGAAAGACGGACATTTATTTTGAAGGTCTCTCTCTCTCTCTCACACACACTCACACGCCATATCCTGCTGTCTCCTTCATTCGAAAAATGGTATTGGATGTATTCCTAGATACCAAAACGATGCTTAACATCTGTCACTAATACAACATTGTAGGTCTAACATTCGGCGGCATGTAATCATTAAATCAAATGCAACGTTCAATAGCAAAATCTTTTCATGGTGCACGGAAGTTTCCTCAGCGAAATATAGTGTGAACTCTACTAAGTATTCGACTGTGCTTTTTTAAACTATTTATTTCTCATTTTAAAAAAAATGTTTTTTTAGATGACATGGTTTAGGTAAAAGCCTGGTGCGTTATTTAGAAATAGATCTTTTCTTGAAGGTATTTTTAAGATGTAATAAGAAGTAGAGGTGTGAGTATGAAAAATTTAGTGTCTGTACTGTACTCTCTTACTATTGCAGAGCTTAAACCAATAATTGATTGGTGTTTTGCAATAGCACACTGTTATAGTGCCAAAGCATAACTGAAAGTTTTTATTGGTTATTTTCTGTATCTAGGTATTATATGACCTAAGTTTAGCAAACAGAACACATCTGCCATCTCGTTTTTTAGTAAATTGAAAAAAAAAAGTATGTAATGATATTTGTAATGTATTCCCCAGGATCAAGGATCAGGCAGTGAAATCCTGCTTGGTCATCAACCAGCTGTAGAACCTGTTCATGGAGGGATGAATGACCCAAACATGATGGGGGCACACACACACAACCAGATGGACACAGAAACAGAGGCAGCTCTGCATGGTCTCAATCAACACATGTGATGGCAGGGGAAAAAAACACACACAAAAAAAAATAGAATTAAATGAAGTCCCTTTAACATCTAGATATTCTTTTAAAATGACTAAAGGTTGTTTTGTTTAAGGGGGATTTTATTTTAAAACCTCATTGTCAAATGCGCATTTCAGAAATTTCCCTTTCCGTCCTATAGTTAGCAATAGGGAATCTGAGAAGGGTTCTGGTCATAATATCGTCAAAGTCTCATTAATTTGTTGGCATAACAATTAAATATTTCCTGTGAACGCTTGTTACTGCCTGCATATTGCTGTGAGAGAGAAATTTGAGAAAAAATTAATTTTTCTATTGAAAGATTAAGTTTCAATAAGTTATATGAATCTCAAATAAAAACTTGAGCTGCTTTTCCTTGAATAGTCTATTTCTTAAATTGTTTCAAAAGTGATAAGACCAAGAAGATCAAGTGATGCAAAGGGTTTCAGAGTGAAATCGTAATTTAGATAGCAGTTTTAACTTTATGCATTCTCCAGAATGGGAGATAAATGAATATATGGCCGAAAATTGCATGAAAAAGGTCAAATTACTGATAAAGAGCCTTGGAAAGGGTGCGTATGAAAAGGAGTTTTTATGTCTAAGGAATAAAATATATCAGGGGTCTAAGGCCTGTTGATGACAGCTACCCCCTCTCTTTGTCAATCGGAGACATGGGTTGGCCAAAATGCACCTTGTAAATGCAACATAAAAGCTACCCCTGACCGGAAGCTAGTCTTATGGCTCTGTTTACAACACACTTTTCAACCTAATTGTAGCTTTCTATCTGCAAATTTTTAAGGTTTGGGAGCCCTCATTTCCCACGCCTTCCATTCATAAATATCATGCTGCTTCTGTCACATTTATTCTTCTATCCAATAATAGCTTTCTCACAGTACTTACAGTAACATGGATAGATGCAATTTCAAGTTTAAAGTAGGATTGTCGCTAAAAAATGCCTTTTTGTAAAATGGCTTGTTGTTTCTACTGCTCAAAATGACAAATACTGTTTCATATTTTTGTTTTAGTACAGGGTTCACCACCATAACATCATTTGGTTATTTAAAAATAAAAAAACCCTTGATAACTTCTTAAGTGAATTATAGTGGGGAAATGGCTGAATACAAGTTACTTTTAAATTTGTTAATTGGTGCCTTTCAAATTTGAAAACGTTAATGCCCCCTACTTTCTTTGTCCTTCCTTCCCCCCACTCCCCTTCTTTTATATTCTACCCATTCCAGGGTGATATTGAATATTTTAATATTACTGATCCTCTAATTGGTTGATAAAAGTTTGATCCAAAGATTCTCTGAATCTTACATTTTCACAAACTACCAAATACTACAGTTAATGTTTTTGACCTATGATGTGATACATTTTCTTTACATCAAATCCAACTGATGTCAAGAAGGTACTGGTATATGCCTTTACTACTTGGGGTTGTTTTTTATTTTCTTCCATCTATCAGTATTCTTTACGCATTCAGAATTTCTGTTTCTTGGTTGAATTTTTGTTTTTGTTTTCTTACTTTAACAATCCAACAACACTCCTCTCTTTCTCTCTCTCCGTGAGTGCAAAGTAGATTTATAAAGACAATTCTTATCAACTACGTGTAGATGAATATTGTACCATATTTCCTTGATTTTTATGCTTGCTACAGGAAATAGGAACTAATTGTTTTGTTCTACGAAAACTAGTTTTGTTTTATACAATATTGCGGCATTTAATTTTTATTATTTTTTTTGCATGGATGGGAATAATTCTCCAAGGCATGTACAATTTTTATAAGATATAGGGCAAGTAGAGCAGTATACATTTACTTTAATAATTCATTTTCTTAAAACCATCATCCACTTGTATGCAGTGTGACAAAGTCAATGTCATAGGATAAGAACAGTGTAGTGAAAGCTTGATAAAAGTGTGTAAAGGCAGATACCTACTCACTGTTATAAAGTACTGTTAATATAAACCAGCATGTGGTTTGTTGTTACTGTAAGTAACCTTATAAGAAAATATTTTGTTGTTAATTGCTTTTTTCCCTTTGATTGGGAATTTCAAACTCATGATTAACCATTGTTTCATTATTAAACACACCGACAAAAGAAACATAACATATAAAAATTCATTGCTGTTTGGTTTTGTAAAGTTTGAACAAATAGTATAGTAGTATATGTATACATATTAATTTACAGTATTTTATATTGTATGCTGATCATAGGGTAATTCATTGTTCTTATTATATGTCATGGTTTGAGAAAGAAGTAAAAAAAAAAAGAACCAAATTGACATTGAATTGATTGTTGTGTTTCTTTTGCTGGTCAGACACCTTGTATGATAGGTCATTATCATTTAGTACAATGTGCTTATTATTTCTGTCATTATTCTTCACTTCAATTTGATTTAGGAATGAAAATTGTTCTCAGAAGTGCTACATTTATTGTGTTGTATCTGAAAGCCCATTCCCAATGTAATGATTGTATTTGACCAGTGATAGTGTACTCTTGTTGATTTTTAAGAACTTTGAAAAAAAATAATTTTAGATATGAAATTGTTGAACCCATTTGTTGTCTCATCTGTACAATGTCACATCATTGTTATGTCGCTATGTTCCTCCTTTTGTAAATAAAATAAATTTTCAACGACTTTTATTCGTTTTCCAGGTTTGTTTATTTACTGAGAGTGAGAGTTTTCAACTGCTAAGGTCGCTCCTGCGAACCCATGCTGTCTTTATTGGCAGTCATGTAAGCAGAGCTACGTAAAGATTTTATCAAGATCTCAAGCAACTCACACTTACAATGTGTTTGTTGCTGGTCTTTGATAAAATTCAATTTTGCGAGTGCTTCTGTTGGTCACTTTCTCTGTTTCTTCTCTTTTGGCTTCACCTGTCAACTTGCTTTTTCCAGCACTCTTTCCAGTGCTCCATTGCAAGCTTACACACACAGCTTTTTTGTGTCTGTTAGTGTTAGCTGAGTCTTGGCCCTGCTTGTTGTTCTAACAGACTTATGGTCATCCCCTAAGTTTAACACACTGTGGTACCTAACTACAGGGTCACTTGCTATCTAGAAGGACTGAGTACTTTTGCAAAAAAAAAATCACCTCCCACAATCACAAAGCAGGACAAACAAACAGATAATGGCCACCGCCCACATCATGCACTATTGT
>JAUEKZ010146722.1:0-14929 GCA_031471865.1 Melibe leonina | reverse complement strand
CAACGGATGGTGTCTATATAGTATCAGAGGCAAAATGCTATATAGCCACCAACGGATGGTGTCTATATAGCCGCCCTTTAAATAATGGAATGTTAAACAAACGTCACAATTCTAAAAACCAACATGAATTCTGATTGTAAAATCTGAAAAAGTTGAACGTAATGAGATAGAGAAACATGATATGTTCCATTTACTGATATAATTCCAAGCCAATAAAGCAGCAGCAGTCCTTTGTAAGAGTAGTGATAATCGCATAATAAAGACAACATTGTACAAACTATTATCATTAACATTAAAAAAAGTTATTTTTAAACAAGTCACATATCACAATATCACTGTCTGTGCAGAGCAAATTTCTGTCGCATAATTCTCAAGGAGTGATCCACATTCTTCCCATACTAATGGTTGATTTTTTGTTTGTTGAAAGTTTTAGGGCACTTGCAACTGCTATGGTCATATAAGCGCCAAGGGGTAAGTAAGATAATAGGCTAGTTAAAAGAATAGCCAGACTTTGACCCTGCCAGGGACGTTTCACAGAGAGTTGATTTACAAGAAAAAAAAATATCTCTCAAAAAAGGTGACAAAAAGATGATTTACAGGAAAAAAAATATCATCTCCTACAATCACAAAGCAAGACACACAAACAGACAAAGGCCACCGCCCAAATCATGCACCATTTTGGTCCGGTGAGACCCAGGATATTCTACCGCCCTTTTTGTACAAAAGTACTCAATCCTTCTAGATAGCAAGTGACCCTGTGGTTAGGTACCACAGTGCAAATCATGGGGGATGACCATAAATCTTGTTAGGACAACAGGCAGGACCAAGACTGAGCTAACAGATACAAAACAGCTGTGTGTGTATGCTTGTTGGAGATAGTGCTGGAAAAAGTAAGATAACAGGTAAAGCCAAAAGAGAAGAAACAGAAGAAGCGACCACTGCAAAAATGTCTTTTATCGAAGATCAGCAACAAACACATTGTAGCGTGAGTTGCTTGAGATCTCAATAAAATCTTTATGTTGCTCCTCTTGCTTACATGACTGCCATTAAAGACAGCATGGGAGCAACGTCTTGAATGTTTCAAGATCACCACTCTGCTAACCATTTTGCCATTCGCTCTATGTATACCTTCCAATAGTAGGTGTCTTATTCTAACATAACTATAATATCTACTATACTTTGGTGCAGACCAAAGATATTAATTAGAAGATATAGACCTTAGACTTTCTATTTATAGTATCTAATGGTGCGTAGCACATATGGGGAGCCAAGCGAGCAAGACACGGTCATTCAATTACCTCAAGTGTCCGCCATCTTGGCTCCTCATATTCAATAAATGTACGTAAACAATGACCTTAATTGACACTATTTTGTGTCTCCTAGGTCGGACTGGCACAGGAACAAACACCAAGGTCTAACTCTTCTAATGTCTATTGTGCAGACACATTCAACTGTCAAAGACAGCACTGAAATTCACACCAAAAAAATGCATTTAGCTATTTACATGACATATTGGCATACACACATTTTACACACCAACACATGCTCACACACACAATCTCTCTTCTCTCTCTCACTCATAGTCACTAACACAAACATTCAAAGTAAACAACATGAAAAAAAAAATATAGACTAGTGACATTATTATAAAACAGGGAAAATACTGTGATATATTTGTTCTGATGAAGGCCTTAAGCTTAAACATTGACTGTTTTTGTCTTTGTTATTTACTTGTCAGTTCAATGATAACCTTCTTTTTTAAATTTTAACTGTAGAAATCTCATTATGCCGCATTTAGACTCAAGCATGCTTCAGCATAAGCACACTTAAGTTTAAGCCTCCTCCAGATGGACATGTTTAATTCTTTCTGTGTGCTTTCTGATGAAACTTGCGACGCTACTACACTACTATGAAGATAACTCTCAGAAACTATTTCCTTGCCAACTGAATGCATTTGCATTTTTCTAGTACACTTTTATCTGTTTACAATGTCCCAATCGCAGATCTGTCAAATATAAACATAAACAATGGCTAAGCCCACTCCTGGTCCATCGGGTTTATACAAACTAAATCAATGCTAGTCAGGCAAACTCTGCTTTATGTTATCAATTGCTAGATCTAGTTTCGATCTACTTAACAGCAGTGAGGATTATGATCCAGAATCTAGATATGCTAATCCAGTCAATCCATATTATCATTATAGATCTACTTCGAGTGAAGGAGAAGATACAACTAGTGATAAATTCACAACCTGCTATTCCTGGTAAAAGGTCTAATAATACAAATAATAAAGAGGGTTTGAGATAAAAAATTAGTACCTAGGCTTTTATCAGGTAGATGTAGATCTAGAACATCTGACATACAAAAAAAACACCTGAAAAACAATACTCAAACACAGAGCAATTTTGTTTTTCCATTTTGGATTTGTCAGTCAATTTAGTCATAGTGGGCCTCTTTTTTTCAAATGTTCATATTCTCCAACACTTTACCTTCAATTTGATATATATGATATTAATATATGTATATCTTTCTCTCAAACATTTCGAATTCTCAGAACTAACAAGTATCTATTGTCAGTTGCATGGGTTGGGCTAAAAAATGATCTGGCACAAACATGGAAACACCCCCCTTGGCATGGAAAGAGTTAAAGGCGGCATACACTGTGTGATTAGAAGTTAGAAGCATTTTGATCTTAAGGAACAAGTTCCAATAACATCTATTTATCATATAATAGAAGCATGAAATTGAGGTATTAAAAAGCTTTACATAGGTAAAGTTCAGGTAAGATTCTCCCCCATAAATTATAAACTTCAAAATATCTTGTAATAAAAAACATAAAATCTGGATGAAAAAAAGATTCTTCATTGACGTTTTGTCTTTGTATGTCATGGTATATAAATACCATGTAGAGAAATAATAATAAGAGAAATCGGTGCATTCAATTGAAGGGCATAGTACATATAGTAAAACTTTTGCCAGTCACATGAGGCAAACAAGAAGAATGACAATTCCAGAAGTACATATTGTTGAATAATTGCCATCATTTATAGAAGTGTCTTTTCTTATTAACAGGATTATTTCCCTCAAATTAAGACTTGAATTCAAAGTCTCAGAGTAATATTGTGGAATATCAATAAAATACAAGTCCCAATCTTTCACGTGTGATGTGAAGAGAGAGGTGTACTGCATTTACTTTCCAACAACAAGAATTTTAGTGGTCTGTAAGATGTGTTCACCTCATAATGAAACTTATTTCATTACAATTGATACTGCTATCAGAGCCCTAAACAGAAAACATCTAATCTGATAACTGCATAAAAAAACAGATTTGTAAATTAGTACTACTACAGCAAAAAATGAAAGTTATCTGCCAAGCATTTCCAATTAGATAAAATGTAGTGCCTTGGCAGTTCCTAGTGGTGCAAAATTGGAAATAAACAAGCTCTCTAGTAATAGTTCATATCAAAAAAATTGAGAGAAACATTCTTGGCATATCTATGTTCATTATCACATTAAGGTAAAAATGGTGGTAAAGTAAAAAGCATGGAGAAATAACAGTCAAAAACAAAAGAATTTACCAATTAACTCACTGAACCCTACCCATTTTCCCACTGACTCTCCAGAAACAAGATGCTTTGGGTCATTTTGAAAAATTTGTAGACATTCAATGACCCAGGTTATGACCATGATATTTTATTTTGCTTATAAAGATCTACGCAAGAGATCCTAATTATAGAAGAATCTATCTAAAATAGGAGATAATTCTCTTATCTGACCCATAAAGCTGAACTTTGGAAAATAATTTAGTACACCCAATCAAGTGGTAGTTTCAAAGATCTGCCATCCATACATTTTTGTCACAGCAAGAAAAAGGAATGAACAATATACTGTAGCTTGAAATAATGACATTTACCGGTAAATTAATGGAATCCTACAAGGTTTCATCATTAATATGAGAGGACAATTTTAAAGAAAAAAATAATAATAAAAGAGACTATACTTTGCATGAGATAAGATTGTAAAGGAATCTAATCCGGTCTTCTTTTCGTGAGCTTTATTCAAATACGACTACAACTGCTTTTTTACCTGGCCTTTCTTTCATGCAGATCCTCATCTAAAATTTTAGCGTTTTTTCTATTTTCATTTCTCTTTATATCTTTTCTTTTAACTAAAACTAAAGGTCAATATCTATCAGAGCTGAACAAACATAACTGAAATCATTAAACTCCAAAAACAAAGCAAATCAAGTGGCTTATTATTTAGAGAGGAATTTCCTCCCAGTAAGGTTTTAACTTTTCTCTTTGCCACTTCTTCGTTGGGATTGGGAGATTTGTAGTCAAACCACATGTAGAAGCACTCACCAGGGGCATCATTCACAACTTTAAAAGAAGGGCCAAATAAGTTTTCACAAAAATGTTTGGCACCTGTGTAAACTTGGTGAAATGGCCGGCAAGTGGATCCTACAGGGCATTTGTTGATACCTGTAAGACAAATGAAAAATAACTCTTAAAAGTGGTAGTAAAAAGATATTAAATGAATTGTTCATTGCGGACAAATTAAATGTTTAAACATACCTACCAAAACAAAAATTCTGATTCCTCAGAATGTAACTCTTTAACATGAGTTTCGGACTAACTGTTTTCAGATCATCTGTTATGACTTTGACGTTGATGCAAAAAGTCATAAATATGAAGATCAGTATATCCCATGAAAATATATTAAATAAAAAAATGTTACCGCTGGTCCAGTTGAAATGTTCCGCCCAGTTCTCCACACATGTCAGATCGTCTTTACATGCATCCCACCACTGGTCACAGTCGCTCTTACAAAGTGGCACATCCTGGAATCTCTCTTGACGGATTTTCCTTTTATCCTGTTTCACAAATATTTACATTTTGAGGAACTAAAATTTGTTTTTGTTCATATATATAATTGGTACTTCAAAACTGTTACAACTTTTGAGTATGTTTGAAATTCCCATACTATATCAAATGAAGGCTATGTGCCACATGTTATAAATCCAATGAGGATTAAACAAATTTTCAAAATGAAAAACATCTCCTTTCTTGCAATAAGAAAAACTTTTACAAAAGCCAAGAAATTTCATTTTATGAAGTATTTGATGCAACATAATTTTCCAACATTAATGCGGTCACAATTTACAAAATATAACACCATAAAACAAACCTCCACAAGCCAGGGTCCAACATTGGGTGAACACTCATAGAAACACAGATCCTGGATAAAGTACTGCCTACATCTCAGCGACAAATCTTTACAATGATCCCAATTGAAGTTTAGGTAGTTTCTGTCTTTCATCACATTTAGACTTGTCTCTTCAGAACAGCATGACCGAGACTTCCATGGAGTACACTGTTTCAGGTGAAATAAGATATATAAAGAGTCTTCGTGGAATTTCTTCAAAGGTATTTGAATCACTGTCATTAAATGCAAAAACAAAACATGTTGAATATCTGATTGTAAGCATGAATAGCATCAGATTATTATTTTTATTCTTTTTATAAACTCAAAATGACAATATAAACTACACCTCTTTCTAATCTGGCATTGGAGACAACATTTTTCATAAATCATAAAAGAAAATAATGACCTGTAGATATAGCTCTGATTCTGGACCTGGTTTCTGTTTGTGGTTTTTCCCAAGCAGACAGACATCTAGATAGTCTGCAGCTGTCTTCCTAGTTAGCTGTCTTGAACCAGATACAAAAGACAGCAGTATGATGAGCAAAACAAACTGAGCTGTCAATTTGCCGACCTCTAAAGAAAACATCTTAGAGAACCTGCAAAAATAAATTCAGTTTCACATACATACTGAATCTTTATGTTCTGTTAGGCCAACTACCAAACAAATCAAACAAACATTACAGTCAATCAAGATTTCAAACCAAATAGTCATTTATTTATTTTTAAACGGGCTCTCCTCTTTACAATGACACAGTTAAGAGTAACAAAGGCTTTCCATTTTCTATTACCCATCATAAATGACTTCCTGACACAGAGGGAATTTAAGGTGATGGACAATTCATGAACTTCAACTAAAATGTGACCTTTAAATGATTGAAAGAGTAAGTTTAGCATTGGTACATTTGCCACATTAAAGTTGGTTCTGGATTACCCTGTAACAAATTATAAATAAAAAGATTTGGGGATTTGTGTTAAGTCTAGCATTTTTTTAATTTTCTGCTTTCTCTGAAAACGTGAGCCTTTAATTGCTGCACTTTGTGATTCCTGGGTAAAATCCACCCACAATAGATAAGTATAGACTAGGATTTATAGCTTGCAACATAAAGGAAAGCATAACCAATTTAGAGCATAGACCAGGTCAATTGTTGCCTGTCTAGAAAAATAATTGACACAGAGTAGGTACACTTCAACGCAACTTTAAAGTTGTTTGAGATTATACAAACAGAAGTCTCTTGTCGCTTGCAAGAGACACGCCTTCAAGATAACAAAACCAAAACAAAGCAAACCACGTGTGATTACCCGTCCAACTAACAAACTTGACTCTCAACCATTTTTAAAAAAACACAAATTTGCTCGAGTGTACAAATTTTAGGATTCCTTATATTTTCGACGCAATCAAACCTACTTACATGTAGTACAAAACAAACACACGCCAGTTTCCAAAAGGCACAGATACGCGTACGCTCTTAGCACAGTCAGAGTGTGATGCAGCGAGCAGACGAAATTTTTCATACACACACTCGTCCTTAAATAACCGCTCGACGATGCTCGGTCGTCATTCGTTTTCAATGTTTATTGACGAGTGAAGTATCGTACCTGCTAATGTTATGGGGAATAATTTTAGGTGGGTCTACAGTTATTTTTCATTATTCATTATTACTGTTGAAGATCGACAACATAGAATATTAACTGCGTATTTTAGAGGGATGAAAATAAATATGCAAAATAAAACAGTGGATTTGTACCGCTTTTCAGTAACATAATAGCTAAACGATACTTTTATTGTTGTACCGATTATGCCGTCGTCATGGTCGAGAAGCCGCAGAGACAAACTTGACCTTACAGTCTATAGGTCGTAGAATCTAACCTTTAACCTATGCAGAGGATTTGTCCGATGATGAAATCAAGAGCGTTGCTTTCCTACGATCACACGAGAAAAACCAACACTTTTTTTTCATCTTAAATGATTGTGTTATCATTGAATATCCAATATTTTGCGGGCCGACAAACGTTACTATGTGCATGTAACGAACATTAAAATGACAAGATTGTCTTTAGACCATAAAAAAAAAAGTTGCACACCTATAATAAAATATATTATAAATAATCATAATGATGTAAGATATTATTGTAGTTCCAATGCACAGCTAAGCTATTTATTCGATTCCACACACATTCCTCTTTACATCAGTCTCTTTTTTCTCCGTGAAAGGTCCGAAAAAAAAGGTATGTTAATCGCCACACATACTGCTTGTTGTTTTATGTTTTATTCGTTGTCTCCCGTGTGGTTTTTACGAATACTTTGCAATGTGGAGAGCAATCAAATTCTACAGTAGGCCTCTATTCTAACTCTAGAATCTTGAGTGCATTATTTTGATTTTCTATTTTCTTTTGGGGGATTTTTTTACATAGAGCCTGAAGTTATCGGGGGATTATTCTCCACTCCCATTGCAATTTATAAAATGATATACAGTCGGCCAATCAACTTTCTTTTCTTTTTTTGTATTTATTTTAAAAGATTCCAATCACGCCAGACAGTGTTTCGTCAGTGGACATGCTTGTATCTGTTACTGTTATGGGCATTGGATAGTGTAACCTGACTTGCGCATTGGGAGAGCCATAGTCGAATTTATACACTACGTCCTCCATTCATTAGCATGGCAGGTGGAAGTGATTGACATGTGTTTATGTAGTCCTGACTGTAATGAAATTTGAAATGGACGGATTTCACTTCCACCTGTCGTCAGACTAGGGACGTCACCACAATATAATGTTATGGCGTGATTCTATGTACGTGCAAGTGTCGAGGGACATGCGTTCATGTGTGTTTAATTTTCTCATTATATTTCTCATCTAGCCCTATCCCCACCAGCATATTCGTTATCTATCTGGTCCCTACTGATATGGGCCTCTTAGACCCGGTAAAGAATAAGGAAAAAACAGTTGGGTATACATATGAGCCCCAGTTTAAAAAAAGATATGAAACCGAAGAAAATGTTACCAATCCAAATTTTCTTAAACAGTTCTAAACCTTGCCGCCACTTTTCCAAAGCAATGAAAAGGAACATTCTTTGTTATTTCGTGAAGTGGTACCCTTGGTTACACACCATGCGCACAGTAACAATTTTGAGGAAGAGGAAAAATAAAGAAGCCAGAAATAAACAGTCCTGGCCTCATTATCTTTGTGCTTCCTGACCTGCCTTGGGTGTTGCGTATTACATTGTGTGTGCGTGTGTGAGAGAGAGAGAGAGAGAGAGAGAGAGAGAGAGAGATAGAAAGAGATAAAGAGAGAGAGGGGGAAGGAGAGACAGAAAGATAGGGTGTGTGTGAATGTGTGAGTTGAGTAGATATACTATGTAATATCCCACGTTGTTGAATTTCTGCAAAGTGCCTGCAGCTTGTTGTGTCAAGAGGTTTTGGCGCAGTAGAAATGTATGTAGGAGGTAACCTAAACAATTTACAGATAACAAACAGAATAACACAAATATAAATAAATCATTAAATATTTTCATAACTTACCATTATAATTTTTTGATTATTTATTTATATTTATTTATATTTTCTTTGGTGTCTGACCTGAAGAAGGCCTGAAGCCGAAACGTTGGCACTATTTTGTCTCCCTTTTACCTGTCAATTATTACATTTCTCTTCTTTACTCTAGACTACCACAGGCTCAGAGGTCAATCCTAATGTCATCTAAATGACAATATTCCCAGCATGTCCTGTTGATTGTCGAGGGGAAACGATGCTACATTTATTTGCCCTACACTTCTAGCTAGCTAGCAAAATCTAGAGCCCCAAATTTCTTTTTCAGACTGCAACAAACACATGTTTTGAGAGCATACGCTTAATCCAAAGACTACTCTTTTGTTACATCTCTTATTTGCTCAAATTGGAATATTTTGACTTATCATGAGCCCTGCCAATTGAGTTTTTTTTTTTTAATATAACATATTCTTATGATACTTTAAATTTTGCCCAAGTGTTCATTATTTTTATACAAGCTGAATTATGAATAATAGATACCGATACCCTAAAAAACATGATTAATAGGATATTTTTAAAACCTTCAACTTCTATATGTTTTTTTCAACGGGTCACTGAGACCCAGCTGTTTTTTTTCTCCTTCATATGTTATTACTGGGTCTCTCAGACTCATGCTGGTTTTTTTCCATGATCTAAAAAATTATCTTCAATAAAATATTCATTTTATGATACATTATATCATTAATTTTGAAGGCCATTTGGTAAGGGAGTGTTCATTTTGAATTTCTTGCATCTTTGACATACCTGTTGCTATTGAAATATTATCAAAGAAAGGGCCTTCTTCCGGCCTTCAGAAACCCAGTCGGTGGGGAATGGGCTAGCTTTGCCATTTTTATGTTATTCAAGAGCAATATTTACAAGTTCTTTTTTATCCGTTTGCCCCCAGTCGAGTTCCATCACAGCATGGGGAATAAATATTTGGCAATGCCATTGATCAAATGTACTAAGGTACCTCTAATGACCCAAAAATTGAGAGAGATAAAACCTATGTGATCCAATTTTAATTAGGGTAATACCTTCGGGACCCAACTACTCTGGTCATGTCTAGTAGTATTTGGATAATATGTACCAAGGATGGCTTTCGTCGATGTGTACTAATTTTAAAAAAGTACGCAAAGCTTTCGTATATTTAGCTGTCCTTGGATAATACATATAGTTAAGCGATATTATAATACAACGTTTTCTACTCCCCTGCTAGCTTACTACAATGCTGTTCATTCCTCCTATTCAGAAACTCAACTTGCTGATCTGGAAGTGTGAATAAAGTAAGCTAATTTTATCTAGCTATCTACCTAGACTAGTCTAATTCTATATTATTTATGTAGACGGACTAGACGTCTAGATCTTTAATAATGTTTGGTTATATTTGCTTTAAAGTTTTGATAGTTAAAAATTCTATGATAGTGATGTAAGAAATGGTAGTCGAATGTCTTACGGTTTGAAGAAATGTAAACAAACCAGCCTCCCTGATTGAACTTATGTTATGAGCAGCACATGTCTAGACGTCTATCTAAATAGATAGAAGTCTATAGATTGTTTTGTTTTACCAGGGGAAAAACCACAAAAGATAGTGAAAATAGAGATAGTTCCTCACTGACCTATCTACAATAATATAAAACAACCTATAAAACTGTATCTTCCTCTCTGTTATATATAGGGAACCCTCCTTCAGTCTTGGTTGAGAGATGAAGACAGTAGACTACACTAGGTAACGGAGTTGGGGCACTCTCTTCTCGTAGGTCTAGGTTTATTCTTTGCTGTTGAAAAAGTCTTTCAAAGTATCAAGAACAAAGTTGGTGAAAAAAAACATTGAATTTCTTTTTTTAATTCCAGCCCTCCAACTTGATATTGATAATGTGCTTTCTCTCTCCCTTGCAAAACTCTCTGATTTTCTTAGTTTTACTTACAGAAAGTGTACAAATTTTTCAACAATTTTACTTTGACCCTTGAAGTATTTTCTTTTATAAATTTCTTTTCAGACTGTCAAAATGAGGGATGTGCCTCTTTCAATCTGTGAGAAAGATTTCATTTTAAAAAATATTAGTAACAACAGAGTGAGTATTCCATTCATTTTATTTCAGCAGATATATATTTGCATGGAAGTAAGACATCAAGTTTGTAAAATAAACATTTGAGATCTACTCTTGTCAGCAGAATGAACTTCAGCACCCTATTTTGCTCACTATGAAAAGGCATGCCAAATTGCTGATCCCTGAATTAGTTAGCGACACCTTTTAAGTCACGGATGTATTTTAAAAGTATACTCCCTACTTGTTTTCCTTTTTTTTGCTAATATCAATGTTTAACCAAATTTTTTTTATCTTGAAACATTCATATGGTTGAGGGTTACAATGTATACTTGCTGGACAAATAAGCCCTCATGGGCCTATTTCGGGTGGACTGCAGGTTTTCTCAGATCCACTTACTTTTCACCAATGGCGAGGGGGAGAGTACAAGTACAATGATAAAATGATAAGGCGGTTGCTTCTAAATCCAAACTTAGAGGGTTTGATCCCTGCTTTTTTGTTTTTAACTAATTATTAACTGGGAGGTCCTGTGTGCACATTCCATTTACTGAAGAACCTTTGACACCTGGGTAATTAAATATTAGCTGAAAGGCTATTGTCAGGGCAAAATTCAAAATGAATTCCTACCATGCCTTCCAATTTCTGGTTTGAAACAAAGGCATTGGCCAGTATTGTTTCGCCTTTGACACCCACTGGCCTAGCGATCCCGTCTCTTGTTACAATTTCTGGTTTTTCACTCACTCCTCATGAGAAAGAGCATTTGATGGCTTGATGATGGTGATAAAAGATTTGACAACATTGTTTTAATCCTATTCTTATTTTCTATTTAAGCTGCTGCTTTACTTTCATCAAGTTATGACTATCTATAAGAGAATTGTTGCCAGTGTTATTATACTTACATTCAAACATTATACTGCCAAGGGTGGGGAAAATTTAGAGTTGGCTGTATAAGGATTTTGGCGATGTATTGATTTATTGTGGGGTAGCATGATGGTAAGGCAGGTGAAAGAACTCATTGTCTATGGGGCCACAATGAGTGTATTCTCATATACAGACTGCAAAATGAAATGAAGTGAGCATTTGAGAAGACTTTTTTCTGCTTGGGTATGTGAATTATGAATTATACGACAAATGACTTGTTGGATGGCAGTATAAGATTTTTTTAGCATTTTTATAGTGGCTGATTCATTCGTGGTTGTAGTTGTACAACGAGGTCTGAGTGTAAATTTTCTTCAAATTTATTATGTCCTCAGCGTCTGGATGGCAGGAAGACGTACGACTATAGAAATGTGCGCATTTCATTTGGAGTAACATTTGGCTGCTGTCATGTTCAGCTTGGAAATACTAGGTAATTTTTGAGAGGTGACATGTTAAGCAATATTCAAATCAATTACTCTACCATGCATTTTTCTACTTTTGAGATATTTTGGAATAGTAATAGTATATCTTGAATGACCAGGATGGTAAAACCAAGTCAAAGGTACATTTGTAAGTACAGTGGATTGTGGATTAAGTTAACACCTCGGGACAAGACAAAGTAGTCAACTTAAACTTTTAAACTGTGTAATTTTTTTTCAAACTTTTTTTTTTTTGGTAACATGTCACAGGCATTAGATTAGAGAGTACTGATAGGTTTCCCTTGGTTCTGAAAGCTTTTTTTTTCTCAACCTATTAAAGTTTGAAATTTATGTTATTTTACATTGGAATATGTTTCCTGCGGGAAAGGGTGTGGAGGTGTGGAAATTTCTTTGTGCTTACGTATGTCACATGCTTCCAACAAGCGCTTTACTCTTTATCACTGTGGGCTAACGATCACTTGATGACGAGTCATCTTGCTAGCAGCGTCTCATGGCACATGCCTATATAAATCTAAAGGACCACTCATACTGCTCATCAGTAACAAAGCACAGGAACACCTCACGCCACACTGTATCTAGCTCTCCCTCACACCTTACTTCTCACTCAACTTTCACCCATCACCACAAATTTGATCATCTTTTTTTTCCTTGGAGGGATGAGCTAAACGGATGAGTATTAGTAAAATTTATGAATATTTTCGTTATTTTGTTTGTTGTGTCTGTCCTGAGGAAGGCCTTAGGCCGAAATGTTGACGTCATTTTGTCTTTGTCTCTCTCATGCCTGTTCCTAATAATCTTCCTTTCTCTTTCTAGTTCTTCCTCCCTGTCTCTTCCCTCATTTCTGTAACAGGTTTCTTTATTCAGTGGGGCTTTTTAATTTATTTTCTGTGGTTGAAATACGACACATCGGTGCTGGATGTCTGAATGAATTTAAGTATTGTTTGTTGATTTTAGGTGACTTTATCAAAAATCATATGCATACCATGATTGAATATATAGAAAAAACTGAGTGATGACTTAATGCAAATGTCCGTTCTCTTGATTCCACTGTGTAGCCCTCTGTTTTCCAGCTATTCTTGTAATTTTTTTATCTGTTGAATTACTTACTTGAGCTTTTGTTTCATGTCTCATGTAGAGTTTTGGCGCAGGTATCTTGTGAAGTAGGACAACCAAAGGCAACACGACCCCATGAAGGAGTTTTGTTTGTCAATGTAGAATTGAGTACAATGGCAAGTCCAGCTTTTGAAGGTGGAAGGTATGTGCTGTATAAACAATAAACTCATCAACTTTAAACCCATTGTAGAGATTCCATATATCTCCTGTCATAGCTGGTGTTCTCAAACAGATCAAGCAGAATTTCATAATAAAAAGCATACTAATACTTATATATCTTAGCTTTGTATGCCACAGATCTTATCACAACAAAAATATTGTCTTGTACTTGTAGCTGAAAATTATTGTGTGTTCTACCAACTCTGTTGTTAGTGTTAGAAAAAAATTCAAACATGAGCTCTAATATAGCGCTATATCCACTAAAACAGGGGTCTCTGACCAAAAGCAACAGTCAACATTCAGGACGAGACATGTTGCCTGTAACTGTACTGCAAGCCTGTGCTTGCAAATTTATGATATTCGGACAAGGACAACACTTCATTTAACACTTGTGTGCAGTGAGAAAATATGATGATTGAGTAAAGAGCCTTTTCTGAGGACTCAACTTTGCGCCATCACATGACGGATTCAAACCTTTCAGTCTCAAGGCCAATGGCTACCATTAGGCCACACAGCTATTAGCCATAGTGAAGTGTAGATTACTGTTATTCTACCTATTCATCCCTTGATACTTTCAGACAGACTGATGAAAGCGTTGAATTGTCCAGACTGATGGAGAGATGCTTGAAAGAATCACGTTGTTTGGATTTGGAATCTCTATGCATAGTTTCAGGAGAAAAGGTAGCTGCAGTCTTTTAAATAAACAGATTACCTACAGAAAGTAGAAGATAAAAAGAATAGCATAAATCATTGTCCATCATTCAATGTGAACATATTCTTTTTCTTTCTGTCGAGCCAAATTCTTTCTATATTTTGGTACAAGATATAAACATGACCTAATAATTTTACTTGACAAATAATCTACTTTCTTGTTTTGTTAATAATAAAAAAAATGGTCATGTTTCAGGTTTGGCACCTTAGAACAGACATCCATGTGTTAAATCATGAAGGAAACATTTTGGATTGTGCCAGCATTGCAGCCATGGCAGCATTGGCTCATTTCAGGTTGGTTGGTCGTTATTTGGTCACAATCTACTCTCCTCAGTGCTGTCATTGCATGATGATTTTAGTTTTAGTACAATGCTGGATAATATCATCTATAGCCAACCTGAGAGTTTTGTAAGAGAGTTATGATTATTTCTCTGATAGAAGTTGTTCAATTACTTTCACTCAAAACACCCAAGATTGGGAATGACATGGGATAGTGCGCAAAATGGCTTAAGGGTTAAAAGATTATAAAGTAGGTTAGGCTGTATTAACAATGTTTGACTCAAATCTCACTTTTTCTTGACAGGAGACCAGATGTGTCAGTGAAAGGAGAAGAAATTACCATTGTAAGTCATGCTTCCAATTACCTACCACACTTTTTAACCAAGTCTTCCTATGCTAGCACAAATGTTAACCCTTTCAATGTTAAGGACAACAAAATCTTTAAGATTTTCTCTTCTTATACCAGATAAATCAGATTTCAGTGAACTGACATATGCCAAAAGTCTGAAATTCAGGCTTTTGGCATATGTC
>JAUEKZ010146611.1:0-14933 GCA_031471865.1 Melibe leonina | reverse complement strand
GGAGCACTGGAGAGAGTGCTGGAAAAAGTAAGATGATAGATCAATCCAAAAGATAAGAAACAGAAGTAGCGCCCACCTGAGGCGCCCGCCAACCGCCCGCAAATGTATCTCTAATCTGATATGGTCTTGAAGTTCATATCATTGTTGTAAATACCTTTTTCAGATCACTTTCAAGAGTCCAAACTTTTATCACTTACTTAGAAACAATCTTTCATATAGTTCTACTTGTATGTTCAAAGATCTAGTTTTTTAATTGATGAGTTTCTTTTGTTTACTTACATCATCATATCCAAAGTAACATTTTCCTGTTTCAGCTCCACCATTTATGACTGCGTCTCTTTTCCTGAATGCATCTGAAATCAATTAGCCAGTCATCAAATTTTTAATTGGTCAAAGAACTAAGCAGTGAGAGAATGCAATATTAATAATGTTACAGGCATGAATTTTCAAAAGGGAGATATAATTAATTATGTTTTGGAAAGGAGAGTTTTTTAATCAGGAGACAATATCCTTACCTGTGTAGGCTCTCAAACGCACTGATAAAGCTACAAAGTCATCAAATGCAATGATGCAGCGGCCATTTGGTGGTACGACGCGTGAGTACCTCTTTAAAATTGTTTCCAAAGTTGCTGGCTGAATCTGATACCCTGAAAAAAAAAAGGGGTGTGATATAGGTATGTTTGAAATACTTATTTCATCAATTTTATGTCAAATCTTGATCGCAGAAGGATGGTCAAATGATTCCAAGCATAACAGTGGTCAAAAGAGAAAAAAACAACATAATCCTGTCATCATGGTTTTTTTGCCAATTACAATCCCAAAATTTGCCTAGAGAGTTGACAAATTTCTCTGCTTTGCATTTGAAAACTAGAAACCATATTTCGTTTCTTACAAATTCTAGAAGTTTTTAAGCAAGAGAGTAGTTCTCATCAGCACCCGTTGTTAGATGAAAGAATTACTTAAAGTTAAAGGAGTTAAAAGAGCTGACAAGTAGAGAGTTGCTTTGATACAACCCCCCCCCCCCCCCCCATCTTTATTTCTTCTTTTACCGTATACTACTAGTACTAGCATAAAACACATGCAGCCTGTTTCTGCGTAATATCTTATGCAAAGAAAGTATGTATATTCTAGATAGGTATTACATATTATTGTCCAAGATGGAGCAAGAAATTTTTCAAGGGCCTTCTTATCCACCCGTTAGAAAATGGTGAGTTAGGTCTTTTTGACTCTGAGAAAGTAAAGGCAGCATGGAGAGTAACAGCAACCTACCACACTGTGCTGTATGCCTAGTGCAATCAGGACAACCCTCATAGTTAAACATCTATTGATTATGGGACTCCTTTTACTTTATTATTATTGTCTCATTTGATGGTCATGTAATGTAATGTTGTATTCTATGTTTTGTCAACATACCAGTACTCACCATCCACACCAGCTTAGGTTAATAACAAAATTTGGTCGCTTGCTATCAAAGCTAGATGATGAATAGATTTTTGGTGTAAGAAGGATGGTAGAAAATCCTGGGTCTTCCTGTGCTATGATTGGCATGATTAGGGAGGAGAAAAGTCAAGATACTTTGGATTGATGACAGATTACCTCGATTGCCCCTCTCCCACATGTTCAATAGCTAAAAATAAATATGTATGTCCCATCATGAGAGTATCTCTAAAGATTTTACACAAAAAACTTCTCCATGTGAAAAAAAGTTGAACTAACCAAACAGCTGCTTGATTACTCTAATAAGTTCTGCTGCATCAATAAACCCAGATCTGTCACTGTCATGCTGAGTGAAGACTTTATACCAGGCAACAAGGCACTGCTGAAGCTCTAGAAATTCAGGCCACTGCATGAATCCATCTTTCGACCTCTGAAAATCTTGTTAAGGACTGATTTATCTGTACACAGAGTAGTAAACATACTCAAAATCACCAAATGCATTATATAGCTGAAAAAGTAGTCTAGAATAAATTGTGTTTTTGCTTAAAGACTAAAACTTTGCAATTTTGAATCTTCATTTCACTTTTTTGGCCTTAAAAAAAAAAAAAATTGTCCTTTTTTCACAACCATGTCATATTTAGCAGATTATGGAATCTGTTTTTTTATTGTTTTTTTTTTTTTTTGGTTGGTTTTGTAAGAGCCTGGGCAGAATTGGAAATAGAGGACCTGCTTCAGAAGGCCAAAGAGAGGGGAGGAATGTTGTATAATTGTGAAGAAGTCTGCGAATACTTCCCCCTCCCCTCCCCCATCAATCAACAGATTGTGAGATTGATTAATTAGTTTTTGGTGAATCTATTTTTTAATCAAAGGATACATCAAGCATTGCAATCATTATGCTGGGGGAAAAAAGGACATAAAATACATTATAGTCATATTGATATCAGTATGAAGTATTACTCATTGAGGTCTATACATCATGATGACAAGGAGATTGAGCTCAAGAACAAATAATTAGATATTACAAACTAAGGTATAAATCAAGTTAACAAACAAGTTTCAGATCAATTGCTATACCACATGTCTATATTTCTTTTAATCAAAGAAGAAAAACACATGTTAAAAGTTGTCGACTTTCATCATTTTTTTACAACCAACTACTAATTATGCAATCTCATGCTCAAATTAAAAATAATTATTCATAATTAATTTGGATAAACCCATAATGGAACTAACCTGCACATCTCTCGGCTCCAATTCACTGAAATGGATATGAAAATTACAAGCAATTGTAAGGGAAAGGTGCACAGATTTGACCTCTTGTAATGTGGTGGCATCATATATTTTAAGCCAGAACGACTATTGAGAGGAATAGAGTACCACCATCACAAAAGTATTGGTTTTTAAGAGACAATTGCTAACACTTGTCATATTTACAATGTAAAAGCACTTAGATGAAAATTTCCTATCAAATGTGTTTTACTTTGAAAGAAATTATTACTTCTTTCACATGGGAGGCGCAGTGGCCTAACTGGTAACGATGCAGCACAGATTCTAGGGACCCGGGTTCGATTTTTACCAGTGGCACTCCGGTTTTTCCTTGGGCAAGGAAATTTACTCCAATTGCCTCACCCCACACAGGAGTAAAATGGATACCAATCCACAATTTGGGTTGGGGAAATTAATCTGCAATAGACCAGCGTCCTATCCAGAGGGTGGCAACCATTGTCATTTGTCTGCTTCACGCTACAAAAACCGGGATAAGCTCTGGGTATATGGGTGATAGGGCTCATAAGGACTTACTCTTTCACCTGGCATTATATGTGAGATAGCTTTCTTTACACTTACATCTATTGAATTAAAAAAAAACCCATGAAGCCCTTCTAATATCTATATCAGGTAAGTAAGTAAGTAGGTAAGTAAGTAAGAAAGTAAGTAAGTAAGTAAGTAGGTAAGTAAGTAAATAAGTAAGCGAGTAAGGAAGGAAATAAGAATTGATTAAAGAAATTGAGTGATTAGTACAACTCACATTTGTAAAAAAAATGTGTATACTGCCTGTTTAGTTTAGGATAATCACTTACAATGACAAACACTGACTTAGAATCTATTAAAAAAATGGATACTGAGTGATGAGTAAAACTCACATTTGTAAAAATTGCGAATACTGGGTGTGTTGTTAAGGATATTCACAAGCTCTTCAGCTTGAATGCAGTGCCTCATCTTTAAAAAAAAGATCCCAAAAAAAACAACATTCATAGTCGTCAAACAATCAAACAAAAGAAAAATTTACACATAGCTTATCTTTAATTGAAATGAGAAAATATGTGTCTAATTATCACCAAAAATTTTATATAAGTCTTTTTTACAATAGTTTGTTAACGAAAAATGTGCCAACTAAATAAATATAATTTGATTACAAATTGATTAAACGCAAAATTATGAACATTTCTAAAATAATCTTTGGTAGATAGTGAGTACAATCTCAAAGACAAATTTTTCTTACAACATTTTCAGGATTTTTTGACATTTCTTGGTTGAAAATCACTTCAAGATCACTGGGTTGATGAAACTGATATGCCTAATGTTATGTCACACACACAAAAAAAAAAATATGATTAAAACACATTTCTATCAGATCACATAAAATTAAAAAAAGGAGAAATTACTAAATCATGGTAATGTTTACTAAGTGAAAAAGCTTTCCTTATTATGCTTTGTATTTGAGTCACCATCCCTACAATAGCAGGATAAAAACAGACAACACTTGACTCGTGCAAGGTATTTGTGCATTTCATAGTAGTACAATAATTTTTCCCTTTTCACACTGATAGGCATAATAATTATTTTTTTAAATTATCCATATAATCTAACTGTTCCCTCCTTCCTATTTAGCAATGAAATATTACAAGATAAATGTTATGACAATTCAATTCAACTGATAAAGATTTTGAGGAAAGAAACCAGAAGAAGCTGAAAATAAAAGTTATAAACATTTTAGATGAGGATGACATGAGTCTTGATTTTCTTATTTTAATTGAAGTGAATAAAAAAAATACACTTGATTGGGAGTTATTTTTCATTATACCTGCCATGCATTGACATTAAAAACATTATTTGTGTAATAATTTCCATAGGATCCATAATGTTGGCTTGACTGTTGGTATTGCTCATAGTTTGGCTGTGGTTGTGGACTAGGCATCTGGGGATATTGTTGGAACTGGGGGTGTTGTGGTTGAGGCATTGGGGCACCCATGTGTTGGGCTGGATACATTTGGTAAGGGTGTTGATAAGCCATCTTCCTTTTCTGTTCAAAGACAAGATATCATCAATCTCCTTCTTCTATTCAGTTCTTGCAGATATGAAAATATGGATCACAACAGACAATTAAAAAATCCTTAATCCGAAACTAACGGAAATCCAAGATACTGTAATTTCCCTGATATTTTCTTATAAAGCTTATATAGTTTAATACACATATACACAATGTAAGGAGATATTGGTTGATATAAATCTAAGGGTTTAAGTCAGTTTTGAAGTAGGATATTGATGTAGAATGTGGACAAGTCTATTATTCAGAGAGTCAAAACAGGATTGCTAAACTGAAGCTTGGGTGTCAATTTTCTTCAATAATTTTCAATATTTTCAACATTTGATATATAATTTGAAAATAGATTAACTTTAATATGTCATGCAGGATCTAAGACAATAATATACTTGTCAGGTCTCTCCTGACCAAGTAGAAAATGTTCTTCTTGTATAATCCACAACACTAGTCTACAGTACAAATAAGAATGTTCTTCTTGTACAGCGACTACCAAGTAAAAAGGTTATTTCTCTGGTGGTTCGTCTACACGTTTACATCCTCAATAACACATCCATGAAAACCATTCAATTCTTAAATTGTTGATTTAACAATCAAACGCATATTATTCAGGGATAGATCTAGCCGTTTTTTCTATCAGAGAACAATAAATTTAATTGATCTTTATCATTGATTTATCTAGTCTAAACATTATCCAGCATATCGCTGTTATTCCATTCATGCTAATACCTCTAGACCTATAAAACACTTTCATCAAATCCTTTTTTAGATTAAAAATGGGTTTTCTATCGTTATCTTCGATCTATTTGTATAATTTTAAAAGATGTATGTTTTACAAATTAAAAGTTGTTTACCTTCACTAAGGAAATAAGCTAGATATACTCTATTTCTTTTTTCTAACGATAGAGAGCTCTTCATGAAATCCAAAGCGGTTAGCTCCCTTGATTAGCTCTGGCTCTATGATGAAAGCAAAAAAAAAAAGTTAGATCGCGGCCGCCATTGGATGTCGCACTATGTAGTGTGAGATGTGAGGGTCTAGCGGATTGCGATGAAAATAAGGCATTTGAACTAGGTATCAGATATACAGTGCTCACTTTGTGCCACACACACTTTGACTGTTTCCAATGAGTTCTTTGCCAAAATTTGTTCATTGGTCATATCTGAGAGATGCTGGATATATGGACGTTATTTCTGTGCGACATCATGTGCATCTAATAACAACAACAGAAATGATATCAATAATAATAATATTATTATTAATGATGATAATTTTGAGAATAACAATTCTTACATAATTATCATATAGGGTAATAATAATTATGATCGTGATAATAGCTAACAATAGTATAACAATATGATAGAATAATGAGCATTGTAAGTTACATACTAATGATATTAATAACAATAGACAGTCTAATAATAATAATAATAATAATAATGATATAATAATATAATGACGTTTTGTATTAAAAATGTTTTCTTTAATCCTACTCCTCTCTAAGAGAGAATATATATTTTAAAATCTCTCCGACTTGCAATTAGGCGGTATATATATATGCCTACATTATTCAAATATAAGGTTCAGTTTGTGATTCGATCGATATTGACCAAGAGGCGGTGCAGTCACACACACACACACACACACACACACACACACACACACACACACACACACACACACACACACACACCTTCTTTTATTTTCATAGTCTGTTGATATACTAGCAACCTTCTAATAGGCAACAAAAGAGACACAACAAGACAGGATACTCGGAATCCGCTACGCCAATCCATCACATTCAGCTTAGATTGATATACAACACATCTTACCTTTGATTTAGAAAAAATAGAGTATTTTTACAATTAATTATAAACCAATGCTGATGACACCGGCACGTAAAGGTTCGCGCAAATTGGGCGCTGTTATTGTTATGACTTGGACGCTGCGTGGAGGCCACACAGCAGCTTCGTTTGACTTTGGCCTCCCGTGGCCAATCCTCAACCCTTTGACGGCCCGGGATCGACTACGGCCTTCTGAGAGTTTTTCCGCTGTTTGTGGTCAGTTTCCAGCTCCGCCCGTCGTCGTATCGTCACTACCGAAGCTGTATCGCCGCCTGACACTGACACCGGGCGGCGCTATACGGCCCGCACATTCCGTCCTCCGTTCTGTTTGCCACAACACCAACCGACTGCAGCGGTTCGAGGTCGCCTTCACTCACAGTCACAAAAAAAGTTGAAGAGAGCAAGTGGCATGCAGGGACAGAATATGGAAGCCACTCAGGGGCCACTCTTATATGTTTTTTCCTCGTCATTTTTTTTATGCCTTCTGAATTGCTTCTGTGTCGCGTATAGTGTGGCTACCAATGCAAGGTCCACCCATTCCTTCATTCCGCTATGTACTTATTGTTCTCTTTGGGTTGTTTCTGGTTGTTTTTTGTTTCGTTATTGATAATTTTAGGGCGCTTTTAACTGCTTAGGTCATGTAAGCACCCAGAGGTAAGTAAGATGATATATAGGCTTGTTAAAAGAATAGTCTGACTTGGAGCCTGCTAGGGACGTTTCATAGAGAGATGATTTACAAGGGGAAAAATGTCTCTAAAAAAAGGTGACATGAGAGAGGATTTACAGGGGCGAAAATATCACCTCTCACAATCATAAAGCAACACACACAAACAAATGATGGTCACCACCCACATCATGCATTTTGGTCCAACGAGGCCCTGTGTACACAGGTACGTAGTCCTTCTAGATAGTTATTGTTGTCTTAACTGAGGTCGCGGCAAAATGTTGCGTAAAAGGGACTGCACTGCCAAGTGGAGGTGGACTCCAAGCAACACCCGTTAGGCGTAGATGTTGAGGTTGTAATCGGCAAGAAAATAACTCTGGTTGAGACCCCCGAAAATCCTTGGCTGAGTCAGTCGTAACCCCTCGATTACTACATGACAAAGAGTCTTTATAAATGGAATTCTCGTGATTTAATACACGTCATAATCACACGCGTTTTCATTATGTCAGCAATATCAAGGGAATATTTTTTCATGTTTCCTCTCGTGTGTGAGAGTGAGTGTGTTAGCCTTACACAATTATGAATGTCCGTAGGTTTAAAATTGTCGAAATGGTTGTCAGTAGACTCGACACATTGGGTCTTATATTTTTTGTCCAGTCTGAAAATTGACCGGCGAATAGAGATTTAGATAGATTACATTATAAAAAAGTGACGTCAGGGGACAGTGGCACAGACTGATTCTATCTAAGCGAACTGAAATCAAAACCCTCAAAATTTACATGTTCTTATACTTATACCTGCAGTGAGCTGACATATATCATATATGAAAAATGCCAGAAATTTAGGCTTTGGGCACAACATGTCAGTTCACTGAAATCTGATTTATTTGGTACAAGAACACGCATATTTTGTGTTTGTTAGAAGAACACGTAAATTTTGAAGATTTTGCATATTCTGTTGGGTTAATATCAGATCTCTCAGTGAAAGGGCTAAGACTGCTAGAAAAAGTAAGAGGATCAGTGCAGGCAAAAGTTGGCCGGGTGATCACCTGCCAAGAAATATGAAAAATGGGTTGGTAGGAAAGAGAGGACAGATGAGATAATCACCCCTATATATAATTAATGACTGCAATCAATACCTAGTATTATCAACTGTTGTCAATTATAGAAAGCACTAAACACAAATGCATGTCATTGATAAATGGATTAAACTGTAATTTAATCAATAGATAGCAATTCAAAATGGAAACTAAAACAATGCCTGAGTTGACAACACAGACTACCCTGAGGGGCATGTGTGCTACGTGATGAGATGACACACACTGAAATTCATTCTGGTCGTATTTACTTCAAGGTTTTTAAACATAGGAGACTGGAGAATTTTTCTCCCTATGTTCGATATTATTCAATGCAAAAAATAGAGAGAAAAAATCCATAGAAATTCTACCAGAACTAGAAGAAAATTTCATAAGGTTTTAAGAAAGTCTTACTCATCCGTTACATGTGTCGTAAATTGTCTAGTTTTAGATAATGTATATTTGCAACTTGCACTGTGTATAGGTCACCTTTCTGTTTATGCCTCTTCTTCATAGCAGTTCCATACCATAAGGAAACTCTGCTCTTATTTAGACATACATCAATGATCTACATATATATGAGAACAAAACTTATAACTTCTGTCTTCAATTATCAAAATGATAATGGAGAAAATTGAACAAAAAAAATAAATTAATGAAATAAGAGAGTCTGTCTGAGGCTAATGAACCTTGGCAAAGGGCTTGAAAATGAATAGAAATTCTACAAAATCAGGCACATTTCAGATGACATAAATGAGATCCAAAGAGACAAACTGTCACATTAGTTGGGAGGAATACTCAGGGCTTATTACATTTCTGTCAAATGCGAGTGCATGAAAAAACCCACATATATCAGGCATAGAAATACATGGAAAAATGCTTTTATTTCATTAAAAACAAATTCACTAGCAAGTTCTACTGTACACTAAAATTTTGACATACCGCCATCCTTATCTACCACCAACTGTTGATGATGAAACAGATTGACCACTAAAGGTAAAAGACTCAAAATCCTTGTTATACCATCATCCGCTAACACCTTGTCAGTAACATTTTCATGAATGTTACTATGTTACAGATAATGTGTTGGTGGCTGCAGTACAATGAGGTCTTTAATGTTTGTATTACAGTAGCCAATCCTTTCCACAGCCAGAAGCTGTCAGTAGGTGAAAATGGCGCCGTAACAAGGTTTAAGTGTACGTATTGCAAAAAATAAATAATTGCACATTGTTTGGGAAAGGCCCAAAAGTAAGCATTTATATGCATACTGTGCCATGCTGCATTCATAGATAAATATTACTTACAAACCACCCTACATCATACCTGTATTCAAATAGACTGTGACTTCTGCACACACTAAGTCACAAAACTATAAAAGTTGATAGAATGTCTGAAGCTACAGGTATCATAAATACTGCCATCAAATATTCAAAGGTTATAAAAAAGAACAGCGATACCTTAATATTTTGATGACCAATGTTTAAATCATAAAATACTCAAGCGTTGACCGATCAAATCAAAACGAAAAATATGATGCCACAAAGCTAAGATTAGCTTGAATAAGGCAAAGTGAATGTAAGCCGAGCAACGTCCATTTTCCCTGTGTGTATGCAAAGAATCAAATCAACCAAAAATTATGATACAGACTCTTTAGCAATAGCAGACCAGTACAAACAGAGTCGCCTTTTCCATCTGACGCAGTGAAATGAATATTTAAACCATCGTTTTCTCTCCCTCCTCTACCTTTGTGGCAACATTCTTGGTGAAAATAAATATCATAGAATCAGTACAAAGTGATTTAAAAAAGATAACTTGAAATGATCTCATGAAAAATTCCACAATGGAATACATCCATGACACACCTTCAAGACCTTTGTTGGTCAAGACTGCTACCCATGTCCACATTATAAGTATAAGTATTAGTCAGTGTTCCTAATTAATAGACTTGACTGTCACGCAATGCTGACAACAGATTGAGAGAATATCAGACAGAGAAAGCCTAAAACACATAGCCTTATCACATAAACATTGAAATATAACACAACATTGATGATGGCAACAAAGGAACACATTATTTAGAAAAAGTATCGCACAGGTGGCCCGTCAATTTCCTCATCGTCATCCTTTCCAAAGGACACCACAAGATCAACATACTTCTGATCTGGTACTGGCTTTAACAGCTTCAACATTCTGGGATGCAAAAGATAAAATGCAATAATAGAATTAACTATTCGATACTTTAATATCCAAAAGTAACTATGTGTCTTTCAGAAGATTGATTGGTCCTTATATTACAAATTTGCACTATGTAAACCCTGCTGCATTTATGAACAGAACAAAAAATTCAAATTCTTCAATAGCTTTATCGAGGTAAATGATAAAATGAAGAAACAAAAAAAAAACCCACCAAAAACGAATTCATTTATCAAAAATGTTTTCTTTTCTTGTGAAACTCACGGTTGTGGAATTCGTTTCGCATGTCCAGGCATAAAAGGCATATAGACAATCTTCACTCCTTGAACAATTGATAGAACAGTGAAACCATACTGAGCCTGGCCGTGAAAAGATAAAATGGATTAGCTTTATTTTTCATTCATCGAGTATAAGATTTATAGAAGTAGGATGAAATCTTATAGATACAGCTGTGGGGCTAAGCAAAATTTGGTCTGGAAGATAAAACTTCATATCAGAAAGTGATATCGATGGGAGATGGGAGGAAAAGAATGATCTCTTCTTTGTATATATGGGTGTGAGTAGCATTTTCATCACAAATCACACATGTTTCTTTAATCTTTGAAAATAGAAATAATAATGTCAAAATTTATCAATGAACAGCTTGCAGGAAGGACGAAATAAAATTCTCAGGTTGAATCAAAATACTTTTACCCTTTGAATATTTGATGTAAACTTTACCTTGAGGCTGTCCATAAACTGCTGCAGAGTAAAAGTTGGAGAGCCTCTCACTTCCCACCTGTCCCATATACTTGCTGATAGCCCTTCACTGCAAACATGGAATCGAAATAAATACCTGGTTACATTGCATTCATCTATTCACACAAATATTAAAGACTGCGTCCATATTATCTAACATAATAACATTTTTAAAGGCAACAAAAATCATCATATGTGACTCTCCCTTTGAAGCCTAATGGAGAATTGTACTGATCAATAATTCAATTCCAAGGACAAAATTTAGTCTACATCTCTGCATCTGTCTTGTGCTTCCTTCTCTTCTGAGACTCTGAAATGTTGAAGATTCAAGAGCTTTCTTTTCATTCATTCATTGAAAGTTTTAGATAGCTTTCAACTGCATGTCCTATCAGTGCCTAAGACTCAGAAAAATGACTGGCTATTTCTAAGAACAGTCAGACTCTAGACACTGCTTCCGACGTTTCACAGAGAGATGATTTACAAGGAAAAAGATAGTATCGCTTAAAAAGGTAACAAAGAGATGATCAAAATTAAAAAAATAATCACCTCTCATAATCACAAAGGAAAGAAGGGTAAATAAACATATGATAGCTACCACCCACATCATGCATTATGGTCCAGGGAACCCCAAGATATTGTACCACCCTTTGTGTACAAACATACTCAGTCCTTCTAGATAGCAAGTGACCCTGTAGTTAGGTACCATGGAGGATGAGAACAAATATGTTTGGACAACAGGAATGACCATAACTTACCCATCAGATACAAAACAGCTGTGTGTGTAGGCTTGTTATAGAAGCACTGGAGAGAGTGCTGGAAAAGTAAAATGATAAGTGAAGCCAAGAGAAGAAATAGAAGTAGTTCCTACCAGAGATACCTCCCAAACTATCCATGATTCAAGAGCAAGACACCATAATGAATAATTCATATTTAAATTCATACAGTCATGACAGACCTTAAGACTCTTTTATCGACAGGCCCTGGCTCTGAGAGCACAATGACTGGCAAGGCAAGATTCAAGAAGCAGTTTTTGAGCTGCTCCAAAGGAGACTGGAATAAGACTTTGATGAGTTCAATGGTCACCAGGCCTGACACTGCCGCTGTGGTGGTGGCTATTGCAGGGACAATACGGCCAGCTATCTTTTTGATCTTCAACCGATCCCCTTCATCAATTTTGTACATTCTGGCTCTGAGGTTCTGCAAAGTAGACAGGTTGAGATAAGATCATTATTATTTATTTTCTTAATTCTTAATATGCTGAATTAGTCTTCAGTCAACAATTCTAATATGCATCCCATTGCTGACTTTGACCTAAGTCTAAGTCATAGTATACTATATAATAAAAAAATAAAAAAATTCCTGAGTTGTTTCCCATGGTTTGGAAAGCCTTTTCTTCGCTCAACAAAATAAAAGACAACAGAGACAGCAAAGAAACCAAAGATGAAGATTTAGCAAATAATGCTTCATCATTTTGCTTCTTTTAAGTACCTAATAAGAGATTTTGTGAAATAGATAACAATAAGATCAATAAAATTAATTGACCATCTTTAAAAACAATTTATCTTACTAAACTAAGTAAATGATGATTTTGTTGCCATAGCAAATCCTTGATAGACAAAGAAATCTCAATGTTTATTTACAAACCAAAACAACAGCTTACAGTCAATGCGGTGATGTAATCAATATGACCATTTGAGTCATCATCTTTTTCAAAATCCAAGAATGTAAGAAGTCGAAGAGCTGTAAAATAAGAGTGAATAAACTTTGTATTGAAATTTTTTCTTGACAACGGAAGTTAAAGGCAAAGAGTATCAACCTCCCAAAATATTCACCCATTTAATTGTATATAACAGACAATTTTTTTTTCTTTTCTCTTGCACAGAAGTGTATTGAAAATTGACACCAAGAAAAACGGTTAAGACATAGACGAATCTAATTTTCAAAGAAAACGTGATCAATATTTATTGGGCTATAGGCTGCCACTCACCTTCCTGTGACCTTGACTGGAGAACACTGAGAATACGTTGCCCTGATTCTTCAATGACGTCTGAAGCTACAGGCTTGTTGGTCACATCTTCCTTCTTCACAGATTCGTCAGTGATGGCTTGCTGCAGATTGGAAAAAATCATCCACATCACTTTCCAACTGTGAATTCCTTCATTAAATTTAGATTGATATTAATCAAAATTCAGAATAAATTTGGTAGCAAAAAGCATGATTCACAAACTATGAATTACTTCATTAAATTTTGATTGATATCAATGAAAATTCAGAATAATATTGGAAGCAAAAAGCATCATCTGATGATCGTTTTTGAGGAGGCAATAAATTGTTAAACGCTGCCATATATTATTGTTATTGAAATATGCAAAGATGTAAATAGAAAAAAAAATAATTTTGATTTCCAATTAAAGTGCCTAGAACACTCAGGTCATATAAACACAGGACTTAGCAGATAATTGGACTACCAGTAACAGTCAGTCAGATGTCTTTACCACAGAGCACTTGCATATCTAATAATAATAATGATGATAATGATGATAATTATGATGATAATAATAATAATAATATTAATAATAATGGTCATAATTTACAAATTTAGTATAGCACCTAATATCCACAAAGTGCTCATTGATGATAAACAATTATAATACAGAGAGTAAATCTAATATGTAAGATAGCTGACAATACATATCAGACACAAACCACATTCAAGGGATTCACAGCTAAAAAGCTAATAAGCAAAAGTAATTTATTTACAAAAGTTTTCTTCGTTGCTTTCTAGTTTTCCCCATATGGTTTACATTTACACCTTCATTTAGTTGGGAGCGTTGAATATCAATTCATCCTCATACTAACCTTTGAAGATGATGCTTTGAACATAGGGACCTTTATCTGGCTCAAGTGCAACTCAATCACAGACTTTTCACAATCCTATACAAAAAGAAATAAAACAATAAAAGCAAAACTTCACGAGTTGCTTATCAATTAGTCAAAACTAAAATAGCCGGACTGATTGAAATTAAGTTGATAAAAAAAGGTAAGTAAACATACACAAAGGAAAGACAGTGATATCCTCTAGTTGAAACAGCACATGTATAGAGTAGGTATAATTTAACCATTGCAGGGTGGGGTCTGATTCTAACTGAAGTGAAATATTCAAAATCAAGATTAGCCTACTCTTATACCAGATAAACCAGATTTCAGTGAACTGACTTCAGATAAAAGCCTGAATTTCGGCTTAATGGCATACGTCAGTTCACTGAAATCTAAGTTGGTGTAAGAACATGTTTATTTGGAAGATTTTGTATGTTCTGTTTGTTAAGAAAGGTGAAAGTGTTAAAAAGAGAATCATTATTATCCCCTGGGTCTCTTTATCCTGCCAAAATCACCACAGTTTATACAATCCCCTATTCCCTAATTACGCTCAAAATTGGGAATAAAAAACAATACAAATGATGTTGTACCTCTTGTGAGTATTTCACCCCATGGACATCAGCAAGAAGCCTTGCAGTAGTTAATAAAAACAAGAAATGTCTGGGGACAAAAGAAAAAACAAAAATTGTATTATGAGGGAGGGAGATAAAGGAGATACAGGAGAGAGAGAGAGAGAGAGAGAGAGAGAGAGAGAGAGAGAGAGAGAGAGAGAGAGAGAGAGAGAGAGA
>JAUEKZ010146507.1:5000-14937 GCA_031471865.1 Melibe leonina | reverse complement strand
GAGAGAGAGAGAGAGAGAGAGAGAGAGAGAGGGAGAGGGAGGGAGGGAGGGAGGAAGAGAGAGAGAGAGAGTGAGAGAGAGAGAGAGAGAGAGTGAGTGAGAGAGAGAGAGAGAGAAAGAGAGAGAGAAAGAGATAGTGTGTGTGTGTTTAAGAGAGAGAGATAGTGTGTGTGCGTGTGTGTTTAAGAGAAAGAGAGGATGAGAAAGGGAAAAGAATAGATTTGGGTTGTAACTGTAACTTAAAAGAAAAAAGGTAGTATTCATATTTTTCCTCGTTTCTCATTGCTCAAAGGGAGCTAATTTCATCATCATGTTTTTTGGAGCCGTACTCATTATCGCCCCATTTCATGAATATTTTTTTTCTTCATTCTTCATTGTTATCATTCTTTTTTTTTTTTTGACAGGCACTCTTCACTCATGACAATGTATGAATTTTGGCCAACGGGCTTTATTTTCATTTTTTTCTTCGACGGCCCAGAGGTATTCATCGTACGGTGCGTTTTCTACCTCTTCTCTTCTGTGAAGCTCTAACAAGATTATGTAATAATGTGGCTGGACTGAATTTTTTTAAACCCTATTTCTTTGTGCGAACTTTTATTGGTTTTGTAAAAACAAAAAAAAAAGAACACATCAACAACAAAAAGCAAAACAATAGCATTAAAGAACAACTCCCAACCCACTAAAAAAACCGAAAAAAAAGATGAAAAAAGCCTCAACCCAACAAGAAAACACACAAAAATACCCCCCCCCCCCCAAATTTAAAAAAAATTTAATTAACCCTACATCCCCCCAAAACAACAACAACGACAACAACATTGACAACAACACACCCACCCATAGTTTACATGTACCCAGGCACAGGCTTATCTGTACATGACATTAACAATAACAACGAACAAAATAAAAGGACAAGAAAAAAGACAAGACCCCCTCCTCGCCCCACCACAGAACAACCCCATAAAAAGTAAGAAGAACAACATCAAGAAATAAGAAAACAGAAAAAAATGGTAGAGCGATGATAACATTACAAGATGTCTTGTGTGTATATGCGCGCGCGCGTGTGTGTGTAGCGTGTGTGTGTGTGTTTAAAGAAGGAGGAGGAGGAGGAGGGTGGATAAAACAGTTACAACTACATCATTGATATCGATGCCCAGATCGTGATGGTGCATGACGATAATCAAGCTAACAATAAGTCCACTATTCATTTAATTACAATTACAAATAATGGCGAAATATTAGTTGTACGAGAGGGGAAAAGTAATAAGTATAAGTATAAGCATAACATATTTATGATGATGATAGTGACAATGATAAATAAAAAGGTTATTGCTCAGTATGAAGTTGTTTCTCTGGCCGAAAAAAAAGGAATGGAGGAAACTTGATGCTTTGGCTTTGAAAAAAAGAAGATTATACCTGGTACCGTTTCGCAAGTGAACGAAAATATCATTTGCAATAGTTTACACATATTAAAAGAAAAAAACCCCGAAAAAAACCATACTTTTGCAGTAATTCACATGAGCGTATAAATTTAACAAGTGGTTTAAAGCCATCACTTTTCTTTAAAGACGAGTCTAGTTCAATATCTTGTGTATATTGGCATTATTTATTATTAATGGTAGGTATCCTATTTTGAGCTCCGAAGGAAAGAACCCATCGAATAAAAGGTGGTATACATATAATATATCTTGTACATGCACTGTATTCCTTGCAAAACTCTCTCGGTGACGAATAGCATTTATGTAGGCTCATCTATCGAACGACTTGTTTATGAAAAGCTAGTAATATTAATATCAAATGACGATACAGTCACTAAGATTAATTCTATGATAATAGAGTACATACCATAATAGTCATAGCGATCGTTCGTTGGTTGGTTGGTCGTTTCCGATTTAACGCCATTTTAAACACAATTTAGGTCATATCGATCAGTGGAGCCCCCTAAATAATGTACTGCACACACACTCACACACACACAAAGGAGACGCGGTGGCCTAATTGGTAGCGACGCAGCACAGAACCCAGGGACTCCGGGTTCGATTCCTACCAGGGGCACTTCGGTTTTTCCTTGGGCAAGAAAATTTGCTCCAATTGTCTCACTCCACCTAGGTGTAAAATGGGTACCAATCCACAATTTGGGTTTGGGAAAGTAATCTGCGATAGACTAGCATCCTATCCAGAGCGTGGCAACTGAACCATTGCCATTTGTCCGCTTCACGCTACAAAAACCGGGATAAACTTCGGGTTCATGGGCCATAAGGCTCTAAAGGACTTACACACACACAGAACACAGTCACAGTACATCTATTGACACGGTACCAACAAATCTTAGCACCGTTCCCATAACACCGAGCGCTTGGCAGCAGGACAGTTATTTAAGATGCCTATTTTAACACATTGGGTATGACTACGACTATGAAGAGGCCTAGCTAAGCTACAGAGCCTGCGAAAAGATTTTCCAATCGACGAGGATGGGATACGAACTCATAGGGCCAGTTTAATGACACGAGACTAGATTTTAATCCGAGGCTAAATTCTAAATTTAGCTAGATTTAGGCTCCATTTGAATATTTTGACCACTCAAAAAATTAAAAACAAATCACTCCGTACCGAACTCGTGCCAAATATATCATTCTCGGACTAAGCTTTGGTCTCGCGTCATGAAACCGGCCCATAGTGATTATTAATAGAAGCTGGCGATCACGATGGTTTCCTTTGAGGCATTTGTAGGACACCTTAAAACAAAGGACGTGAACAATAGGATAACTTACTACATACTAAACAAAAATTATACACGGAAAATAATTTTGATTTTCCCATCCTTTCACTTTCACAAGGACATGTTCTTTCAACATTTGTATTTACTGATGATATCCGTTGGTGTGGATGTGCTGTTTTCCATAGGAAATTGAAAACACTGCCGCGTGTGTTTTAGACGGGGACGTTCCTGCGACCGCTGTTTCGTGATGGAGTAGCCAATATAGGAATCCCTCGGGACCTGGATGGTCAGCAGCAAGGATCACACGATCTGCTGGACAGGTTAAGCCTTTGGTTTTGTTTGCAATCTAATGTCTTCAACCAGTATACATCCGCTCGTACCTACCTATCTACCTACCTACCGATCTAGTTATATATCTACATACCTACCTAGCTACCTATCTACCTAGCTACCCACCTACCAATCTAGTTACCTACCTACCTACCTACTGTATCGAGCCTGCCTACCTACATACCTAATACCTATCTGCCTACCTACTTATATACCAACCACGTACTGTAACCTACCTAGCTACCTACCTACTGTAACGAGCCTACCTACCTATATACCTATCTACCTACCTACTTACATACCAACTACGTACTGAAACCTACCTACCTACTGTAACGAGCCGGCCTACATACATACCCATCTACCTACCTACTTACATACCAACTAGGTAGTGTAACCTACCTAGCTACCTACCTACCCACCTATCCAATAACCGATCTACCTACGTACCTATCTACCAATCAATCTACCTATCTTGCCACCTGCCTACCTACCTACCTACTTAAACCGACTTACCTACTCGCCTGCCTTCCATCGATCTATCTATCTACCTATCTATCTACCTATCTATCTATCTATCTATCTATCTATCTATCTATCTATCTATCTATTTATCTATCTATCTATCTATCTATCTATCTATCTATCTATCTATCTATCTATCTATCTCTCTATCTATCCATATATCTCTTGGTATATATCTATCTATCTAGGTACATCATTTTTAACGTTTTTTTTAAATCAGCAATCCTCTCTCATAAATTGGTTCCTAGAAATATGTGTAAAATGAATTAGGTTTTGACTCTTGTATATTTTGTATTCAATCAATTTTTGGGTTATCCAATCTGCACCAATCTTAGGTGGTCAATAGTTGTATGATTTATCCCCTACCACGAATTTTTTTTTCTGTGTTGTATGCTTTTGGGAATCTTCTATACAATATGATCTTTTAAAAAACAACTTGAAACACACCTTTTCTGTAAAGCCTATAATCAAGTACTTTGAACTATCTACTCCCTGGGTTATGCATATCCTGTGTACAAATTAGTTATTTACTCATATTTCCCCATTGCTTTTAGAATGTGACTTGCTTTGAAGATGTATAATGTTGCATGTTTTTTTTTTACACATTATTTGTAATTTGTAAAAGCGCATTGAGCAATTTGGTGGAAATGCGCTAAAAATGTCATCCATTATTATTATTATTATGATAAAATACCAGACGGCTAACTTAAGGTACTTTAATTTTGTCTGACATTTTCCAACCAACCGACCAACCAACCGAACAACATCAACAAAAAAAACAACCAAACAAACAACAACACCCAAAATCAAACAAACCAAACTTAAAAAACACCTACAAATCAACCCCCCCCCCCAAGAAAAAACCCCAACAAAATAATACCATGTACCCCAAACAACCGACTGCCTCTCCTCCCAAACCCATCCCTCCCATCACATCCATTGGCCAGTGATAATAAGGAAAGAAATTGATAAGACAAGGGCGGGCAACTGTCAGCGCTGTGAGATTGTGTTGGATTGATTGGCGATTGGGTTATTGCCCCTGTCTGAAGTCTCCGGACCTTTGGGCAGTGACGAGAGAGCCGGGGGGACAATACGAGAGGATAATGACAGTCTTCAGGGAACGGACAGACCCAGTGGACAGCAGCGAAGATGAAGCCAAATGATTTAGGTTCAATTTGAGGATCAAGAGGTGTATTCGTCGTTGTCCTTGTCGCTGTTGATGATCTTATTTCCCCTTCTCTCTCTATGTATTTATTGATCGACACATGGCTCTGGTTGCAGGCATGGTGCGTCAAAGTATGGGCTACCGCAGTGGTCATATCACTCTCTCATGTAGCTATTGGATGTCGATTATTCGAATCCTATGCTAGAATGTAGGTGCGGTATTCCAGTCTTTTTCTCCCCCTCTCCCCGACGACATGTTGTGAAGCCCTGACTCTGACGAAAACACCTTCTCGGAACCGGTAGGCCGGTAGGTCGGGGGTGAGAATCCCTTTCTCCTCATACCTAGAACGAAAAAAAATCGACATTTAGACCCAGGTGTCCAGTCTGACATTCGGCTTTATAGGAAAGGGTGCATGATGGGGTTACTGTCTGCCAGTATACAGTGACTGGGTGAGATATTCGCGTGAGTACTTTCTATTTTTTAAAATCAAAATTGCATTGATGCTGGTTTTTACGAACATCAGTGCCATCAATGTCTATTGAATCCATCTGTACCAACACTACCCAGACGTAGTAGGGACTTTTTATGAAAAATAAATAGAGTGCATTTCTATTGCAAAATAACCTCAATCACATTTGCTTCCGGTGGCCAACAAAAACATTGAAATAATAAGGACAAGACAAGTGCCTATTACAATGTTTGTGGGACAAGAACACAGCTGTATTGAGAACCAAGTACGCTTACTGCTGGGGTTGACAGTGGGTCCCAGAAAAAAAATTCCTCCGATCAGGGAGATCGAACCCAGGACCTTCATTGCAACAGTCGGACGCTCTATCAACTGAGCTAACGTGCCCCCGTGTGAAATATCATAGATAAATATAACACCCCCTGGAATCCCCTTTCCTCATTTAGAGGTGTGGATTAATTGAAAACTGGGAACTGGAAACCTGAGACGAAAAGTGGAATGAAATCACAGCATATCACAGTTTAAATGTGATAAAAATATGTCATTAGTTTTTGTGTCATCCTCAGATGCTAGTTGTTTTCTACGATCTATAAATTCTACTAGGCGTGTAAAGAAACGACCGCTTATGTCGGAAACACCGTAGCATTGAAAATGAATACCTCATGGACGCAGGCCTTCAGATGCTAGTTGTTTTCTACGATCTATAAATTCTATTAGGCGTGTAAAGAAACGACCGCGTATGTCGGAAACACTGTAGCATTGAAAATGAACACCTCATGGACGTTGGCCTTAAATAGAACATTTTCCTCTGTTAAAGTTGTGGCAAATATCCGGTGGCCAAGATGCAGACCAAATTGGATTATGTCGTGGATGCTCCAGGGAGATCTGGCCAATGGTCAGCAGATGACCGCCTGAAACAATACGAAGGCTGGGGGAATGCCAGGACGATGACTAATGACCCGCAAAGACTTACATAGGACCGGAATCGTGGGACTGGCCATGGACATTGACTGCCGGAAAAATGGTAATAATATGTCAATAAAGGATCCTTAACCCTTTCACAGCGAGGTATGATTCAACTGAAATATCCAAAATCGTGAAAATGTAGGTGTTCTTATACCTGATAAATCAGGTTTCAGTGAACTGACATACATACATGCCAATAGCCTGAAATTCTGATTTATCTGGTACAAGAACAGGCAGATCTTAAAGATGTTGGTGTCCTTAGCTTTGAAATGGTTAAAACAAGTGAGACAAAATTGAATGAACATTGTCATAATATTGCACATTTTGAAAATTCAATGCAATCTCAGTGAACAAAACCGCATTCTGAATATCATAGAGTACCCAATAAATCTTTAACAGTTGGGACCACGTTATTGACATTTTACAGTGGGAAATCACCATATTGATAAAAAGTGCACTGCAGTTTTAAGTTTTTTACATCTCTATTCCACGATGGGATATTTAATGGTCAAAAAGTGAAATTGTTCGATCAGGCGCGACATTCGTATTTTAATCACAATTCGTATTTTAATCAAAATTCTAGTATCCTTTGAGACAAACTGTTAAAGCATTTGGCCGTGATTTTCATTTGATTTGCCTTAAACATGGACTGAACAAAATATTTTTTCTTTACAGGATGTATGGCTTTTTAGTGTGTGTCACCATCTCGAATGAAATATTAAAATATGATCGGCTACTAAAAAGAGTGGAAACTAAACGAGAAAAGGAAACGACCAAAACCTGAAATGATTAAAAGGATTTAAAAGTAATGTCGGAATTAAACTCGCTAACGCAGACTGGACTGGCTTCTTCGAAAGCATACCCATCACAAGATTTAGCTGAGAAGGTAATTGTGAAAAAATACACCTGGATAAGATCAAGTCTACACTACAACATGGAGCCTGTCAAGTTTAAGGACGTGTCTATTTCCATTTTCATGCTACCTTTTTGAACCCTTGCATTTCAGCGGACCTGACATATGAAGTAACAATCCAGACGGTCATTTAAAACCAAATTTAGTTAAAAAATATAATACAACAATGAGCAAAAACATCAAAAACGAGCATCAATCATAAGAGAGATTGAACAACACAATTAAATTGCAAAGAAGATTAAAATTTGAGTGAAAACGGATTTTAAATGGCAGTTATCTGTATCCATTATGTTTCAACAGCATCACAAATTGGACGCTAAACGACAGCAAATCACGTCATCACATTTTGATAATCGCCGAAATCAAGGGAAACAACTTCCGTGACATGTGACCTGACGTCATGTCCTCATGATGGATTTGAAAATAATGAGCAGAGATTACACTTGCCCTGACGCTATTTTGATGACCCAACAGAATCTGCACTGTTTCATGCGATTCAATTTGTTATTTTTGTTCTCCTCATTAATCATTTTGCTGGGTTTTTTTTATCGACCGTCATTTATATTGTTTTCAATGCAAATGTAATGTGATGAACAATAGGTATTGTAGGAAATTGTGCAGCTTATTCTCGTAATTTCACAATATTATGATGTCAAAGACTATTATCATTCTTTGCACAAAGGAATAATAATACAATGAGAATGATGACAATGATGATGATGATAGTAACAATAATGATAATGATAATAATAATGATAATAACGATAAAGATAATGGTAATAGTATTAATATTGATATTATCATCATCATTAATAATGATAATAATAACAATTATAATCATAATAATGAAAATGATAATACACGTAATACTAACAAAAGTTATCTTATAATAAAGCGCTTTTTTCCATTTACAAAATCTCAAGGCGCAGACAATACAGATAGATACCTAGTTAGAGAAAATTGAATTAAAAGTAATCATCTAAGCATTCTTTCATAGACGAAGGCATAAACGTGTTCACAATAAAGTGGATACTTGTGATAAAAACAAACAAACAAACAAACACACCAACCCAGTGTATATATTTACTCAATGTTAAGTCGTTGTCGCTCTCTCTGCAATCTAGATAGCTTTATCTATCTATTTCAGTTCGCATAAAGCAATTAATAATTAACTAATTGTAACGGTTTTTTCAACATTTTAGAACAAACGATTCCATATTCGTGCAATATTTGTTTCGAATTCTTTATTTGAGGAGGAGCATCTTCCCTGTTCAACTAAAAACAACAAGTTACTTTATTAAAATATTTATAAGGGATGGCTCAGACATTTAAGTGACGGCAATAAAAAAGAGACAATGCTAACCGTATTGGGCAAAGCCTAAACAACATTGTTTGTCCATATTGATATTGATCATACGTCGACAACGTCATTTAGAAGGAAAACAAAGACATCTAGAGTTATCTAGTAGTCTTTGACGGAAACAGAAGCTTCTGCACGTTACATACATGAACAACAAAAACAAAAATAATTGTATGTACACACACGACAGTAACAAATAGCATCAGAGCAAGCAAACAAAAATTTGATTGATTTTATTGTTTTTCCGTTTTTGTTTGTTTTTTGTTTCTTTTTCTTTTATCCTACAAATTAAATAACAGTATTTTATCGAAATATAGAAAACATGAATAGAAAAATAGTCTCTCCCCAACATATAAATAACCAAATACATTACACAAATAAATTAAAAAAAATAAAAGAAAAAAAAATGATCGAGACAAATCATAATATAAATATATGAAAGAATTATATACTATATACAATAGAAGGTGACGTGAAGCTGTCAGGTGATAATGTCCTTCACGGGGAACTTTGTCATCACTTGGTTATCCTGACGGAGCACCCCTGAATGCCCCTGTCTCCTCCCTTACCCTTTCACTGTCTCAGCACGGTCTCAGCTTTCCCTGCCTTCTCCTTGTGCCGACAGAACCCCCCATGAGAAGGGGATTATAGAAAGGCAAGAGTATGTTTTGTTTGTGTTAATAATAGTAATGATAACAACAACAACAACAACAACAATAATGATAATAATAATAATGATAATAATAATCATAAAATGTTTAAAATGATAATGATGATAATGATAATAATTATCTACATACTAACGGAGCTAAAGGGAATTTTGCGAGTAGTATATTCTCTAAAACTACATAACAAACAAAAAAACCCAACGAAATTTGGCCAGTTTCCATAACTTTAAACATAGTGTTGCGGTATTGTATTTTCGTTTGGATCAAATTTTTCATAAAGTAACTTATTTTAAACCAATTTCATTCAGTTTCTGCCCAGTCGGGCCATTCATTACGGGCATCGTTTTCACCTCTGTAGTGAATACGCGTTCAATCACCATTGGTACCAAGAGCTAATAATAGTACTAAATCAAGGGAGCTAACCTCTATTAACTGAATTGAGGCTCGAATGTTTCAAGTTCACCGCTCTACTAACCATTTTGCCATACATGCTATGTATACCTTTATGATAAAACAAAAGCCACAACCAATAGTAGAGGTGTCTGTTATTGTACTATGATATGGACTATATTTTCAGCAAAACTGTAACGCGGTTGCTAGTAATAATGATAATCACAAATGATGAGCTCTAGAAATAAACATATTGACGTCAACATTACCACAAACAACAATTGTAAAGCCATCCCCTTCATCAACTGCAGCATCAATATCACCAACTAACACGCTGCCGCCGCTACCACCACCTACATAACATATATATATATATATATATATATATATATATATATTATAGAGAGAGAGAGAGAGAGAGAGAGAGAGAGAGACAGT
>JAUEKZ010146506.1:0-28087 GCA_031471865.1 Melibe leonina | reverse complement strand
CCAGCACTCATAAACCCCAGTAGCCAATATCAGCTCTCCTCTCGGAACTTCTCGCTCGTTCACGTCTTGATCATAATTAATTCAGGGTGATTGTCACCCTCCAATCAAAATATTGATTTCGAAAACTAAAAAAGACCCAGGATTCCTTCTTTGTTACACTGTGATTAAGGCATGGACAACAGAAATTTATTGTCATTACGCTACACGGTGAAAATTGCCCAAGACAAGACTACCAACCATGGAGTGTCGCCAATCGTACGGCTATCCTCCTCCCTCCCAACCGCCACCCCACCCCCCTCCTCCCAACCGTCTACCCCCTCCTCCCAACCGTCCCCCCCCCCTCCCCATCTGTCCCCCAACCCCATCCCTCCCATCCACCCTAGTAACTTAAGGCTCTATTAAGGCGTAATCATATCGCTGTGGATCCTCGGTCAACACAAAGACGTGCTCAGCCATAGTCTGGGCGGAAGCAAGGGGAGACAACTCTCCCCTAATTGGGAGCGTAACCAGGGACGCTGGCAGTTTGGGAGAAGTCCTAAACAAACATGGACTCATGCTTTGAGAACGCAGCAGTAGCACTCACTTGAATCCTGACTTTATCATCTCGCTTTTTCTTTCTTTCTTCTTCTTCTTCTTCTTTTTTTTTCATCTTCATCTTCTTCTTCTTCTTCTTCTTTTTTCTATTCTTTTTTTTCTTTCCTGCTCTACTTTTAATTTCTACCACGGACGAAGACTGACTGTTGTAGTGTTTGTTCCCCATGCAACTGTCTCTCCATCTGTCTCGTTGTCCAAATTATTAGATCGAGATGACGAACACAGACAACTGTGCAGATTTTGTTTTGATTCTTCATTCACGGTGATGATTAAATTCGCGTGGTATCTCTTATTGTAAACGTGACTCGTGTGAGTTTCAAGAAGAAGAAAAACAGTTTTGAAACAACGAAAATAATAATGTAATTTGAAAACACTAACCAAACGTAGCTAATGAAAATCAAAACTGAACGAATTTTTTTCTCTTACCTATACCACCATCTACTGTTCTGCTCCATGTTCCCTTTCTCTCGATCCGTTTTATTTCCAATCCACCACCACGTCTTTGTGGGGTCCCTTACTTTCTCTTTGGCATCAGTAATCCATTCCTGCTTAGCCCCCTCCTATCCCGTTCCCACTTCTTCATCAATATCACCCTCTCCACTCCCTCCTCCCCACTAGCTCTTTCTTTTCTCTCACTTTCTCTCTTTTTTTCTCTCTCTCTCTCTCTCTCTCTCTCTATCTCTCTCTCTCTCTCTTTTGTCTGTCTGCCCTCCTCGCCTTTGTCCCATTCTCTGTCACACGCACACTCAATCTCCTTATCCCTCTCTGCTCTTCCCCACTCTCTCTCTCTCTAGTTGACGCCTTTCGTCCTCTATATCATCCTTTTCACCTCCCTTTATCTTATAATCTTCTTTCTAAACATCCTTTTTCTATGTTCACAAAATCACCTTTAACTCCCCCACCCCTTTACAAAACCCTTACTTAAAGACTGTAGCCGATAGCACTGCTCGAGAAACGTCTAGTTGGTTGGGCGCAAAGTTGATATTCTTGGAAATGGCTATTTATTCCCATTTCCTCACCGTAATCAGGTGTAAAATGAGAACCTGTTCCTGTCCGCGTATAAATGCACAAGCGCCTAATAGGCAGCATGTCTCGACCTGTTTGTTCAGTGTTACTGTTGGGCAGGGACCCCTTGAAAAGCGCCTTGAGCACGTTTAGTAGATACTGCGCTTAAAGCTGGGGTTTTTTTTCGGGTTTTTTTTTTCTCTCTCAGTTTTAATCTTTTTTAATTTGTTACTACTCATTTAGTGTAAAAGACGCGATCAACATATACATTTTAATGAAGCACAGGTTCAACTTTCAGAAAAAAATAACGAGTGTTAAACTGCGGTTGAAGTAAATTCTTCCATTGAAGCAAAGACGCCATTAACAATAATTGTAGGTACGCAACCATTTTCAACCCCGTCAAAAACTTAGTTCGTTAGCAAGTAATCATGAGTGAGAAGATTATTGTCTTGAGGGCACAGGAAATACGAGTAGACGTAAGCAGTCGCAATCTTTGATAGTTAAAGACGGGAATACCAACCATAGTTATTGCTACTACTGTTAATCGATGACTTGATGGACGAAGCATAAACGCGGCTGCGATCACATCATTATTACTATAACAATAACTGGTGCGTAGGTGAAAATAAATGCATCAATTTGAGAAAAAAACTTTCCTCATCTCGAGGCAAACCTCTTGATATGACCTATTTTCTTGTCAATAATGTCCCTAGGGAATTTCAAGTAAATTGACCGTTGAATAGAATGTATAGTCAAAAAGTATCTAGATGACATGTGAGTTTAGATAACATCCAAACTTTTACTTTCACGACGTTGTGGCTGTGTTTTCTCATGCTCGCGTAAAACCTTTAGTTAAGGTTAAGTAAAATTACATTTTACCTCCCTTTATCTTCTAAAAGCCCTTTCTCTACACAATCTCCAAAGCTCTACTCTTTTCTTCCCTAAGTATCTTTTACATCCAAAATGGTGTAGACTTTTGATCCATTAATATCATTTTGATCATTCTAGTATTTTGTATCATCCATCAGTGCGCTGAGATAACTTTACGTTCAAGCCATCACCAAGCCTGTCGGCATGTCCGTCTGTTCCCCTCCTATTCCTTTCACTCTACCTCCACAGCAATGGACACACCATTGGCATGTCCAGGAAAGAATGTCCAGCCATCACAATGTTCCGTTTGAGTTGGATAATGATCCCAAGCATCCTACCAACGCCACCGTGTAAACATTTTCAAATAAGGCAGCGGGGAGAACGACAAAAAAATCCGCCTATGATCTTCTCGACTAAACGTCATCAAGCAAAATTAGCTCTCGTCAGGTCGGAGGTCTTAGCCCAAGACATCAAAGGGCAGATCACTCCGGTCAATGACAAGTAAAGTTGTTTCTCTTGGCTCAAGTTACCCACCCCTGGACGGGTCCCGATGCGCTTTACGGAAACTTCATACAGGAAATGACCCTGTGTGCGCGCACCTTTCCATGTTAACGGCCTTGTCTCTTTTAGAGTTTAAAAACAAAAGAAAAGGCAGAACATTACAGATCACTCAACGCAGACGAGTTAAGAGACTGGCAGATCTGCCCAAATAACACATTTTAAGATAAAGATTAAGACGTACTGATTCAATGTGCATCGGTTAAATTGCTGTAACCGTTTCCAACACCTTGGCCTAAAAAGAAAAAGACGAAAAAGAATTCGAAGGGCATCCCATCAAGTGAGCAAGCCTGAACAGGGATGTCATCCGGAAATGATACTTCATTATTTCCATTATAAGTCTATTGTTCTAGCACAAACCAATCGTAATATAAGTGTGCCATGCAATAGCCATATTTTCGTTCTGTTTATCTGTTTTATTCACCAACAATTAAGCAGCCTTTTCATCTATTATCCTCTTAATGCGTCTATTTATCAATTGATTAACAAAGTGACATCCACAGTTTGAGGTATACATTTCTTTATTTATTCATGCTTGTTCAGTTATTATTATTTTTGTACATGTATATTTCTTTCTTTATTCATTCATTTATTTATTTGTTCATTTATTTATTTGCTCGTTCATTTATTCAATTCATTTATTGAATTTATTCATTCATTCATTTATTAATTCATTTATTTATTTATTATTAATTTATTTATGTAATTGCCTATTTTTGTCTTTATTCATTCTTTCGTTTATTATAATTTAATAATTAATTGCTGTGCATCGTTTTTCCTTCATTCTATCATCTATTAATCTTTATCTGGTATTCAATCAACCACCCATTTTATTATCATCTTCAACATCTGTTTCTGGGCAAGGGTTTGGTTAGGACAGGCATGTTAAATGGTCTTATTTTCTTTTCTCACTTTGAGAATAATAAAATGTCACCGTAGTATGTACTTTGAACAAAATCTTTTGAAGTTAAGGGGAAAAATGCAAGAACCAGCAACTATGCTAAAAAATAAAACGTTGCAGTATTACGTATCAGGTTTCGAAGGCCCACTAAGAGATTTCTCCTTTTTTGCTTTAAATTCTCCTCGACTTTTTAATTATATATTCTGTATTCATCTTGGCAAAGTTCAGTCTCTTTTTGTTTTTTACTTTGAATCACTAAACACGACATTTTAACCCTTTCAATGCTAAAGTTCTTTCTTAAGCTGCTACCTCGGATTCAAAATCCTCAAAATTTGCCTTTTCTTATTCCAGATAAATAAGATTTCAGTGGACATCAAAGCTTTTGGCATATGTCAGTCCACTGGAATCTTATATATCTGGTATAATAACAAGTTATTTTTCAAGATTTCGTATATCATTCTGTTTGATTAGAATTGGACTCCGCAGTGAAAGGGTTAATATTATGTTCTTTGAGTCTGTTTTTCACCACATAATATTATGTTGCTTAGGCATTTTAGCCAGTAAAGATGATACTGGCTGTCACCATTTCAAAGCGTTCTCCATTTAACTGCTGTACAAACAATTTTCATTCAACTTTTTATTTTCTGTCCGACAATTTGCATGGGTACAAAAAAAATCCTTACCTATTACTAGAGGGAAGCAATATAATGAGGCTGTTGGACACATAGCTACACTTTCCGAACGAGATTATTATTTTTCTTTTCATCGTTCTTCAAATAAGAATTAGTATTTTTACTTTGAATCGAGCGTACAATTTAATATCTGAAGGAGAATGAAGTCAATTGAAAGCAGTATGATATTCATCGCACATACAAAATGAGATTGACGTGAAAAGATAGTTGGGTGAAAAGCAGACGACACCAAAACGTGTAAACATAATTTCTTCGGTTTTGAGGCTAGAAGACCAGACACCCACATGAAAAATGAAGTGTGTTGGATCGTTAAATAGCTTCTATGGAAAGACTATTGACACGACATCCGAGGCCGTTGTTTGTCTGTTATTCACACGCTATTTCCTCCACAGCACCGTAAATTCTTGATCAAACAAGCCATGCCTCCTCAAACTCTTCCCTTTGCCTTTGACTATTTATCTTGCTCTCTAGATCAGTTTTATACATCTGGTGCAACCTGATGATACAAAGTACTCAGAACCTCGTTATTTTATTATCAATACATAATACAGGATATTACAGTTGGCTGATTGAAGTCTTAAGAGTTATTGGTAAAGCTTGGCATAGGGTAAGGTAGGAAAGGCAGGGGGGATAATTAATCATTAACGACATTTTATCTTACCCAAATGTAAGTATCCTCTCCTGATTATAGAAATGACTTTTGAATCAAATAAAAAAATAAAAAAAACTTATACCACACTCAACACTTTTATGATAACAAAATTAAAGACAAACAACAACAAACAATAATTAGTCGAATCCAAAACAAATAAATTTATACAAAATTATTATTAACCAAAAATATCAACGAAATTCGGGAAAGACACTGGTATAAGATATAATGAGTTTGATATAACGGAAATCGCATAATTAAATGGATAGAATTATCTGAAATGTCTGGAGAAAGAAGAGAGGAAAAACAGGAGTATATAAAATGAACGAAAAAAACCAAAGGGAAAATAGATTGACTATTACTCTACGCTATTGATTTTCAAGTCTAACCAGACAATATGAGAAAAAAAAATTCAAAAACAAGATAAAGAATGTTCAAACCTTCAAAGGACTAACAAGTAGATATCTAGTAAACAAATTCATCAAATTATCGTACAAAGGAGTGAACATAAAGAAGTTTTTGTGTCAACCACAACCTGTCGAATTTTCCTATACACGCATATTATGACGTCACTGCTTATAAACGGTCGGATGCATCTGCTTGAAAATTTGTTAAAACTACTTTGGCTGTCTGAGACTTTTGCAAATAAGGATAATAATAATATAATAAGATAATAATGATGATGAAAATAAAATGTATTAAAAAAGCTAGATACGTTAATATTTTAGCGGGCAAGATTACGAAGAATAAAAGAAGAGTGAAAACAGAACTCGGAAGCTTCAGTCTCGAAAACTTTCTTTCTTTTTTTTTTCAAAGTATACAAGCAGATTTAGACGCAGGGGTTTCCGCTGTTTGAAAAGAATAATTGACTGTTTTCATTCCAATTATAATCTTAAAATGTTATTATCCCCCTTGCGTGGAGTGTTGGCCACAGGGGCGTGCATGGAGATGGCAGGCTGTGACATCTAGGTGAATGCCCACCACACTTTGCCTACGCCCCTGAATGGAGCAATTTATAAGACCTCCTCTCGACATTGCTTTACAAAGTTACCAGAGAAAAGAAAGATTGTTTCGCAATTTCTCTTTAATTAATGATACACAATAAAAATTGTGTCTCTATTGTAGACTTTATTTACTTTGTATTCACACGTAGTTGAAAGGCACAAAAGGGTAAATTTAATCAGAAAACCCCGTGAGTTCTTTTAGTCAATTACGGGAGGACGCGGTGATATGAACAGCGGCTGTTAAAATCCTAGAAAGAACTAAAAATAAACATAGGAATAAAATTGTTCAATTCCTTCCCCCCGAAAAAAACACCTTGTCGGTTGTAGAATGTGTTGCATAGTTTAATAATTTAGACAACCCTGTCAAAACACTATAGACAAGCTCCTGTGATAATATTTCCCTTTGTCATGTTTAAATTCCTTGCCACTAATCCTCATCCCATGATTGTAGGCCGTCTTTGCTTCGGGTGAACTGCACTAACGACGGAAAGGGAGGGGGGGGGGGGAAAACTACATCATGTACCTCCAATTTCTTTCTGAATTTTGTCGTTCCCCTCTCCTCCACCTTTTTGTCCGCTTCCTCTCTGGCTACCAGAATTTATTTTGCCTAAGAGTAAAGCAGGTGTCGGATGTACGAAGTTCTTCCAAGCTGCCGGCATCGAGGACGATATCCTGGTAATCCCTTTCTTTCACTGATCAGCTCTGCCTTTCCCTTTCGCGTCAGCCCGGATCACGCTACAGAACAGAGATGGATCGTTTTCACTCATATTTCAGACACCCTGTGTCTAAGTTTAATATAATAATAATAGTCACGTTATCACTTGGGCGCCGAAATCATCAACGGAATAGTACAATAGGGCCGGCTTTCAAAATGTTTAGTCGTCTCTAAAATAGAACAGAAAAACAACAAGAAAAGCTCTCTGTAACCTTTCATCATAACATTTAACTCAAGGCCCCTCCCCCTTCTATTTTTCTGTTTTCCCCACTAATCCTGCTTGATCTCATTCTCCTCCTTATCCTCGTCCTCATTCATTTCGTTGGGGTTCTAGCTTTCTTTCTCTTTCTTCTCCTCCTTATCCATCTTTCTTCTTTTGTTTCACTTTCTCATCCTCTCCATTCTCCTCTTCCCTTTATTTCTCATCAACAACATCATCTTCCTCCTCTCCCTCCCCCCCCCCTCTTCTACAACACGATGGGATCTTAAACTCCATTACCACAATACTCCTCATCATCAGCATATCACTCTTCATGCAAAAAAGGAATCAATAATTTTCGGAAGCCTTTAAAAAATCAGAAACATGAATTACAGAGGAAATATAAAGATAAACAATTCCTCATGAGTTGAAGTTTCCAATTAGGACATGTCTATATATCAGATGTCTTGCTACTGTATACTGCCTGCTATGCACACACCTAAACTCTAAATTGTTAACCTTGATTGTGTTTGAGTTGGGAGACTTTAAAGTCTGGGAAGAAATTTTATGAAACAGGTTGCCTAGCAGCTGCCATGCTACATAAAAAAGAAGAGGGAGAAAGAAAGAACGAAAGAGAGAGAGAGAGAGAAAGAGAGAGAGAGAGAGAGAGAATGAAGATATATAATATAGAAGCAGAATGGAGAGTGAGAGATGGAAAGAGAGAGAAAGAGAGAGAGAGAAAGAGAGAGAGACAGAGAGACAGAGACACAGAGAGAGAGGGGGGGGGGGAGAAAATAAGAAATGAAACAAAGAAGAGGAAATTAAATAGAGAAAAAGCGATTAATCATACCGAATATTATGCTACATACAATCCCCTAATCGATTGACCTGCATATATTTCTCTATTTTCTTTCTTTTCAAGCCGTCTCTATTCAAGTGTGCGGGCGTGCATTTACAAAACATCCCGTGTCTTTCTTTACAAGCTGAAGTTGTCTTTAACAAGCTGAAAGAATCTAAATAGCGGCGGCACCCACGTCCCACACCGCACCACACCACACCACACCACACCACACACAGCCCGGAGCAGCACGGGGAGACCCAAGTAGGCAGGGAGGGGAGAGAACCCGGTTAATACACTTCCAAATCTTCCCCAGTGAAAAGCGCATCTCGGACTTCCGATGCTTACGTCAAACTTCCTGTGCTATTTTTTAGTTATTTCCCCCCTTGTGCAAATGGGGGTAAAATTATCGTCGTAAAAGGGGATGACAGTAAATAAATATTTAGCGATAAGTTTGCAGAATCAAGGGCGTTGGGAGGACAATTCAGGGACATTTTCAATACAGGGTGTATTAATATTAATAATTGAAGGACAGTTTCCTTTCTAGTTTTATTTTTTTTCCTCTTCTTCTCTCATTTATAATACTGTATTTCTAAAAAAAACAAAATAAAGAAGGGAGATTTTTATATTATCCCAGGAGAGACCTCCACCAGACTTGAAGCACAATGAGAAGAAAATTGAGTTTTTTTAGTCAGTTGCTTGGCCTTAAGGCAAAGGACCTCAATCGACCCCTTTCCTTTGCTTCGGCGTGTCCGCCCTTGTTCGCTATTATCACAACCAGTTATTTCCCGGAATTTCACGTCTCGTCCCACGTTTATGATGGACAACACACAAAAAGGTATTTTTTTATCGTTGGCTGAGCAGCATTAGAAAGAAAAAAAATTAAAAAGAGAGAAGAAAAACCCCGGGAAAAACAATAATAATATGCTGTGAGTAGCAAGTACTATTTAAATGTCGTAAAATATTTTGTTTTCCTTAAAGATTAAGGAAATGCACGTATTAAAATCTGTTTTTGGTAAATACAACTTGCTGATATAAATACGGCCTGACGAAAAATTACAGCTAATAGAAGTTTGCTCTTCTCACAAGTCCGGTTTCTCAAAACATTAGCACTTGTAGTCTCTATGTGTCGCGGCCTGGCAGTGCGATTAATAGGCAACATTTGGCCGTGGACAGTAGAAAGATGACGAACAAAACACAAAAGAAGCCATAGCGCAATTTTTTTTCTCCTTTTTTTTTTTTTTTTTTGTAAATGGAGGATGAATTTGAAATTTCCCGTGCTTCCACAAAAAAAAAACAAAAAAAAACCCCAAACCAACAACAAATGAACTCACAATTTCTTGAATAACTGTATACACGCCTAATAGGCTACCTTCAAAATATCAGGCTTGGAGATAATGCGCAATAAATATTCGCAATCTATTACATTGTTCCCGTTGTAAAACTTTTCAATCTCTCTTACCTACCTACCTACCTACCTACCTACCTACCTACCTACCTACCTACCTACTTACCTGCCTGTCAGCTACCTGCCTACCTACCTACCTGCCCACCTGCTTGCCTGCCTACCAGCCCAGCTATCTATCTATCTATTGATCTTTCTTTCTATTATATATATATATATATATCTGTCTACTGTCTATCTATCTATCTATCAATTCATCTGTCTATCTATCGATACATCTATCTATCTATCGATATATCTATCTTTCTATCTATCTTTCTATCTATCGATCTATTTTTCTATCTACTCCCACCCCCTTTTTCATTCTCCCCCCCCCCCCCTTCTCTATCTCTCGCTCGCTCCCCCCCCCCCTCCCCCATCAGAAATTCTATCTGCTGCATCCTTCGTCACACAGCTATTTTATGTTCTATAAGTCTCTTTATTTCGATTATTATAATAACCCCTTCCCTCCTTACTGATCTCTTCAGTCATTTTAGTTGTTTCGTTTCTATTCTATACACTCCCGTCATTCAATAGTGGAGAAATTTTCGATTATCACCTATTGCCTTCTTTTGCCGATAAGTCCACCAGCGCATAATGCGCAGCCAAGAGCCGTGTGAGACGTATGAACGTGTGCACAGGGTACAGAATACTGAAGCCACCACCACAAACAAACCGAGACCCCGGGGGCATTTCTCCGGGTGTAATTATTCCAATCTTAGAGACAGCAATTGATAGAAAATGCTGTCAATTATATCAAAACAGAATCACAAGAAACGGGAGACAGCCTCGGGGGGAAGTGATAAAAGAAAAAAAAAAAGAAGAAGAAGGGAGAAACGATGATAATAAAAAATAGGGGAGGGGGGGATGGTAAAAGAAAAGGCAAGGAGAATGAGATAAGCCTCTGTCTCCCCCACTGTGTAATCTCTCTGTCAACCCATCTTATCCGCTGTAACAGGTTTTTACATTGCGTCTCTATACAGACGGATTTTATTTCGATATTATTATTTAGTTGTTGTTATCTTAGCCGTCTCTAATACTCGACACCCAAGCCATTCAGCTCTGGCTTCATAACACTATTATTATGATATTACGACTATTATCAAGAACTTCTCTACCGTTCCTCTGCCGACTGTGTGTAACCGCACACTTGTCTTTCATTCCGCGGGGATTTCACTTGGATCCACATAATGCAAATTTTTGCCTGTGAAATGAATAATTTATTGGATTGATGAATGGGCTTAATATTCAACGATGTTCAAGGAAGGAGAGGTTTTTAATCCCCTTTTTGTGCCTATGTATTTGTAAAGTAGCTGTTGTGCCTGTGGCGAGAGAAAAGTAAACACTCTTTTAATTTATCGGTAGTCGTTCGTTGGGCGGAATCCGGCTATTTGTGGGGTCGCAGGGGTCAATTTGGGAGGTCAAAGGCCAGAATAGTGTGTGTGTGTGTGTGTATGTGTGTGTATATGCGTGTGTGTGTGGGGGGGGGGGAGGGGTGTGGGTGGATGTGTGTGTGTGTGTGTGTGTATGTGTATAGGTGTTTACGTGTGTGTGGGGATGGGTGGGCGGGTGGGTGGATGTGTGTGCGTGTGTGTGTGTGTGTGTTGGCGGAGGAATGGTGTTGTCGGCTGTGTAGGTGCAAGATAATCCTGGGCCAGTAGAAAGTGTGTTGACACTCAAGTAATATCCGTCCATGGCAAAGAAGTTAGAGTAAAATACACAATAAATAGTTGGGGTTTGTACATGCTAATATGGATGGGAAGTTAATGTGCAATGATATGCAACAATTCGCTCACATTTACAAACTTGCACGGGCATGCGCTCGCGCATACAAAAACCACTAAAGGTAACTGCACAATCACTTTATTCTCTCCCCCCCTCTCTCTCTCTCTCTCTCTCTCTCTCTCTCTCCCTCGCCAATCGCTCATCGGTGGTTTCTATGATCTTAGTGTATCGTGTGCCCTTAAACTTCCAATAAACAAACACATTACCATTAATATTGAAAGAGGTTATAGTTGTTAACTGCTCTGGTGGTAATCAATTTGGAAATACAAAAAGTAATCTATTTATATCAATTTATCAGATTGTTATCCTCAAATACTGCAGTGAACCGTCACCGATGTATATATATATATGCAAACTGCTTGAATTAGCAAACAAACAAAAACAAAACAAAAACAAAACAAAACAACCAACAACCAACAACAATATCAACAAAGAATAACTGTAAAACAACAATCACCAATGATAACAAATTAACAGATGATAAAAAACCAATAAAGTCAAGAGAACACAGATAAAAAAATCGACCATTCCAAAGAGGCACACGGCACACACTTGAAATTTATCTTAAACACTCCTTAAATTGGATTTTTAACAACTTGTGATGAAGAAATAGAGAGAAAGAAAGAAACAGAGAGAGGGAGAGAGAGAAGGAGAGAGAAGGAGAGAGAAGGAGAGAGAGATCGCAAGAAAAAATGAAGTAAGGGAAGCTATAAAATATATATAATGATTCAAAAAGTCTGTTACGAGTAGCTTCCCTTTGAACAATCCCGCCAAGTAGACAAGTAATGATGGCAATGATAATCATGACGATAATGATATCGATAGTAATGCTAGTGATAATAATTTGTTGGCTTTTTGCCCACCCTTTATTACTGCATCATCATCCAGTGTCACGCCCATCTCTATGTCTGGTCGAAAATGGAGATTATAGATGCCCCTGAAGCCAGGATACAAATATCAACAAATCACAGTGCAAAGGGAGAAACTTTGGATCAAGACAAAAACAAAACAAAAAAAACCAGACACTTCCGTTTTTCCTTGTGCATGGAGCTTACTCTGGTTGCCTCACTCCACCTAGGTGGCAACCCACAATCTGGGATATACCAGCGTCCTATCTAACTGTTTTCGCTTCTTCACTTCGCGCTACCAAAAGCTCCGGATCTAGTAAGCTCTAAAGGCTTACTATATCAATCATAACCTTAAATTTGTCCAGAAAGAATGCATCATTTTATTTGTATTGTAAATGTTTCCATGTTTCTACCATTCTATTGATAAGGAAATTCAATTCAGGAGGTTCGAATCTACCCAGGATAACCCTCCAGCAAAAACAGAGGCCTGAGACAAAGCAAAGCAAGAGCTGGAAATCCAAATTAACCCTTTAACTGCGAGGTCTGATTCAAGCCCAGCTGAATTACATGCAAAATCTTAAAAATGTACGTTTTCTTTTACCTGAAAATCAGATTGCGGTGAACTGACATATGCCAAAAGCCTGAGGATTTTGGTGGCCTTAGCAGGGAAAGGGTTAACATGAAACTGACTGGCTAATACAAATGCTGCTAGGGACAAACTCATACCCACGAAGCTGACAGGAATAATGATGTCTGAGTTGACCTTTCTTGATATAAAGATGACAATAATTAATGTTGCCGCAGTAGCTGTACTCCAATAGAGGGAGCTCAGCAAAGCCGCATGCTTCTTTGTCCACGACAAGTGAGAAACTAGAAACATGGGGATAAACATATTGAAAGAATCTTCTGTTATAGTAAACAAAAATAGAAATAAACAAAATGTTGATGTAAGTAGCACATAGGCGGCTGCTGTCCTGATGCTTTTTCACATACTTGTACTTGTTGAGGTTTCTTTTTCTTAGAAATATCATGTATATAGTATAATATGTAAAAAGGAATTGAACTCAACAGGCCAAATATACAAGTGATGGGATAAGCATAGAAAATCTGACACTTTTGAGGGATAGAAATGTAAGAAGAAACACTCTGCTTCTGGGCGGAGTCATTGAAGGAGGAAAGTAACAGTGATTGGTTGTTAAAATCATTGGAATCTTTGTAAGACATCTCAGAGACATTTTGAATTCGTTGAACAGGGGTGATGCCACTTTGAGAGTCATTTTGGATGGGAGACAAGAATGGCTTTGTGTAGAGAGGTCCTAAAACACCTCCCAAAGAATATGAAGTTAAAAACCGGAAGTGCTGAGTCACTGTTTCCCTGCCAAATCCGTAACCCAGCTGCCATGATAGCTGAAATAAAATGAATGAAAATGAAATCAAATTATAATGATTAATTCAAATTTATTTTTTGGGGGTCAAAATGCTTGTCCCACTCCACAGGTAGGAAATACAATTCGTGTAAAAATAATGATAACAAGCCCATCCGACAAACTAAGATTCACAAGCAGCCCGAATAATGTAGGCAACTCAGAAGTCATACAAATTTAACCCAAAGTAGTGTCACTTTCGATCACTTCAATAAAAGTGCAAGATTCCCTTTTTGACCAAATCAGGTTTTCATAGAATTCCAATTCCTATAAATTGTAATGTAATTTCTTTAATGGATCATATTTATGTAATAATAACAGTTTGTCATGTCTACTCATGAAAAAATAACCATTAGTTAAAAATATGAGGAGATGTAAAAACAATCCCCACGTATTTGTTTCAAGGAGAGAATATTGTGAGGTGGCAATGAGATGGACCAGAAGCATTGGGATGTAGGACGTACACCAGGGAATTGTAGCCACCATAATGGAGGCCAGGGTCAATGGCAAACAAATCAGGATCGTCTTGTTGAAAGAAAAAAAATCAAAGTAACAGGGGGATTCTGTTTAACCCTTTCACAGCGAGGTCTGATTCTGACCCGACTGAAATATGCAAACTCTTGAAAATGTATGTGCTCTCTGATTTATGTGGTATAAGAACACGTACATTTTGAAGATTTTGCAAATTTCTGTTGGGTTAGAATCAGACATCTCTGTGAAAGGGTTGTTGAATTATACTCTTTCATCAATGTATCACTGAGACTCGGGTAGTGTAGAATTTGGAACGTTTAAGTTTGATACATTAGTGTAGGCATCACATATAAACCTGTCTGCTGCCAGACTAGTTTCAGTCTTTCAATACATATTCAATTTCTCTTTTCATTTATATCGTTAATTCATCTTTACTGAATTGTATTAATTCCTTTAAATTTTCAAATTATGTCCTTTAGCACGTAGAGAGAGAGAGAGAGAGAACAAAGAAACAAAGTCAAAGAGAGAGAGAGAGAGAGTGCGCGCGCGCGCGTGTGTGTGTGTGTGTGTGTGTACGCGTGCGTGTGTATAAGATGATGGCTTTGTTGATATAATCAGAGTCAAAGATATAAAGGTATTTACATTACATATCTAGATATATAGACATAAATAGGTGAGAAAAGAATCTTCAGAATAAAACCGTCTTGAATGTAGCACACATCTTTAATAGACCAGCAGACACACAGCAACTTAAACGGACAGTAGATTGATGCAATCTTATTATATGAATTATAAATAGGCAGAGACGCACAGACAAGAAATTGAACAGGGAGATACAGAAACTGAGACACACAAAGTTTACATACATGCAGATAGATAGATAAAGAAAGACAGATAGACGACCGATAGATCGGCAGATGAAAGAAATAATCCGTTGACGGTCATGCATAAGAGTGTGACAACGATAATATATTCTAATATTCCCATGTAGTCAATGTATTCTGATGTGTTTTATCAGTTATCAGATCAGATAAACGCCAGGATCTGGTTGACACGAAAAGCCCCTCTAATGCGTGAAAAGCGCAAGGTGTTTTGCCAGTAACTCCCTAGCTACAAAGGCGTTTCAAATTATTAAAATCATGATAATTCAAATTGGCTTATTGGCTTTTCTTCACGGCTAGCCTACAAGATCGTATACTTCTTCAAAAACAAAAATAAAAAAATGTTCTCGCCAACAGGGGTTTTGTCATTTCAAGTTAGTTTGCATCTTTAAAAATAAGATGGTAAATTTCTCAAATATACTCCATCTGTTATTTAATATGATATTGTGCATAAATATTGAAATGTGTTAGCATATTAACAAAAAAAGTACTTAAACTGTAATAGTACTTTTTTTTAAAGTAATTGTACTTAGGTACATTTTACAGAAAAGTACTTTTACTGTACTGTATATTTTTAGATTGTACTTAAATGTGTACTAACTACATTTTATACCGCCACCCATTTTTACCGTCATTCTCACCTACCGACATCTATTCGGAAACATTTATGACTTGCATAATATTATAATAAATACTTCTTGTTAAACCGCCATTCTCGTTATAACTTCAACTAAATGTTTTCCCCACACCTGGTGGTATAACGAGGTTCATGTGTACTTGAACAGCTCTGATAACTACACTACACACTGAGGAATCGACACAAACAGCACACTGTGCACTTCCATGAAATCAAGGGGCAAGGCCAGGTCGGATTACCTTTCCATCAACCATTTTAAAGCAAGGGTTGTTCTTTTTGTTATTATTATTATTACTATTATCAAAAGTTCAAAAATAATTAATTCAAGTCAAAAATTTAAGGAAAATCATAGATATTCTAAATTTGAAATTAACAACTGTACAAGATTTCTTGAAGTCGTAGAGCTTTAAAAGTGTTCAAAATTAAAAAGGGGTGGGGTTGGAATTTTTACCTGATGTCTCAGAGCGCCAGCGGTTACACGATGGTTTGAGTCTCGTCTCGGCTCTCCCCTGCCCTCTCTCACTCTTTCTTAGTTCTGTTACCTCTAACTTTGTCTCGGAAACAACGCAGGGTGATTCTTCAGTAGTGCAAACCGTATCTGTATTAGTCATACATAGCTACATGATAACAATACCATTGCCCAACCAACCTCAAGACTTTTCCTAAGAGTCGGCTTCAAACGGTATCTAAATTATAGACCTCCATTGCACAGAGAAGCACAATAGTAAGCAAATAGTGTCTCGTTATCTGGAATTATAAACTGACCGACCGTTGGTTGGTAGCTCCCTGTTAACGCCCTTTTCATATAATTAAGGTCATATCAAAGGCGGTGCTCACTCGTCCATTTAACCCTTTCAATGCTAAAGTTAATTCAAATCAAACTTCCTAGATATCAAGATCTGCAAGATTTGCCTGCTCTAATACCAGATAAATCAGATTTCAGTGAACGGACATACGCCAAAAGTCTGAAATTCAGGCTTTTGGCATATGTCCGTTCCGTTCACTGAAATCTAATTTATGACCCCCCCAATATAAATGTTAAAGGTTTTGCAAATTTCAGTTCGTTCAAAACCAACCCCCCGCTGTGAAAGGGTCAACGTACTGCCACACAGAGAAAAAGGGAGTATAATATCTCAGAAGCACAGAATAGTGAAACCGTGCCAACCAGTGTTATCACTGTTCTCATAATGGACTGCAAAAGGATGTTTTCTATTGAAAATGAAATGTATGACAGGAGAATAAAATCAACTCCACATATTTCACAGAGATTTAGTATTTTTATTATATTCATAATTTATCATTCATAATTTATCATTCAAAAGTAATATCAACAAATCACGAAGGAAACATTAAATATTAATGATTTGATAACAGTAGAAAACTGCTTACAGCGTTATATTTTTTATTGTTATCAATAAACTTTCGAATCACAGCAACATTGCTAAATAAAAAAAGGAAAAAATACGACATGATAATAATAATAATAACAATAATAATAAAAATAATGGTATTGATAACATCAATAATAAAAATCATGATAATATTAATGTTGATAATCACAATAATAAGAATAATGATGATAATACCCATACATTAATATTTGATACGATAATAGTTGCCCATACATTTATCATACACGTCGGGTAGGTTACTCTGAATAAAAAATAAAAAAAATAAAAAATAAAAAAGGTAGGTTACTCTGAATACAAGTGATGCGAGAATAAATCTTACGATGGATGAAAAAATGAGAGCAAGGCAATACGATTAAATAAAGGTAGACTATCCCTTTCAATGCATAGGTTCGTTCCTAAAAAAAACTAATAAATTTATATCTTCAAGATTTGTCTGTCCTTATACCAGATAAAAAGATTTCAGTGAACTGACATAACATGCCAAAAGCCTGAAATCTGATTAAGACTATCTGGTTGGTATCTAAGATTTGTCATATTGTTTGGTTTCATTCAGACGCCGCTGTGAAAGGGTTAAGTATCAGGTTCTGAGTCAGTACTTCGTAATCGGTTAGCTAGAACTTTATCGGACAATACGTTTCCTTTACATATCCACTCTCTTGTGGCATGATTTGGATGCAATTTATAGTCCATGAGAAAAAAAGATAAGGTTTAGCATTATTGTTTAAAAAAATATTGCGACAAAATAATGTAATGTAGAGAATAAAATGTGTTTCCGTATCTTACAGTAAGGGGAGTAATTATTATCATGCTCTATATCAGTTTTTGTTTAATGAGTTGCCTCCCTTTTTTTTTACAATTTCTACTGTTTTGGTGGATAGTCTGTTGAATTCATGATTTGACAAGGGGAATGAATTCAGTGAAATGAAATAATCGAATAAGATTATTTAACCAGAGGATAGCTCAGAAGTTATTGAAACAAAAATTGTTCTGAGAAAAGAAAATGACAGATCACTTTTCTGTCTGTTTAGAAGTCCTTGTGGCACGTTTTAAAAATGACTCCAAATTATACAGCTTCATCCGTTCTGTATCAAATTATTAATGAAAGTTTTTTTTTTCTGGTAGTGTCAGACACATGACTTTTTTAGTGTCTGTTGTTCGTTAATATATTGAATCATAGTAATTACAAGACGTAAATTAGAATGAATTATTAGAATGAATGAAAGCATTTTGGCATAAAAATGTCAACATCAAACAATGTTTGTGTATTGTACACACCGTAATCAACATGATAAAATACTGATTTCCAAGCATTTTGATAATGCTCACTGACTATCCACGATGGTCATTGATCGTAGTGAGTATAAAACGTCGTTCGCTTTTTTAAAGCGGTGAAATCGAGAACCATGGGTTTCTTGTACCAGAGACCATAGAACAATTGTGCAATATCTTCCTCTGTTCTTAGCCACTACTAGCCACAGTCCTGGGCCAGTTTGTGTCTGAGAAAGGCTGCGAGGTCCTCGAGCTGGTAAAATTCTGCCTCTGTGAGAAGCTCGCGGTACATGGTGTCGCTGAGCGGCAGTGTGCCGTCCTTCACGCAGCCGTCTCGAAGGTAGTTCAGGATGTACCGGAAGTGAGTGCCGTCTCGGTCGATGAAGTAACTTCCGTCAGCTTCTGTCTTAAATTCTTGGCGACCACTGACAGAGAGAGAGAGAGAGAGGGGGGCGAGAGAGAGAGAGAGAGAGAGAGAGAGAGAGAGAGAGAGAGAGAACGAGAAAAGGAGGGGGAGGAGGAGGAGGAGAAAGTAATGAAGAAGATAATTTTTGGGCCAAGGGGGATTTTATGGTAGTCAAACTATTTATGGACTGAAACAGCATGATCCAAAAAAGAATTAATTTTATTTTTTCTTTCATCTTCACCGTATAGAATGAATTATGAAATTTACATAGGAAGTTTTAAGAATGTTATAGAAAGCAAACATATTTTTCACCTAGAGAACGTGCATCAAGACATTCTGGAATGAATGTTCCTTAAGTCCCTGGATTAGGTTATAACCTTAGTCTAAATTGCCATTAAAAATTGATTGACAAGAAATTCAGCGAGTTTATTGTTGAGGACTCGAGAAGTTTAAAGGCAGAGCTTGAATGCGGGCCATTAGAGTTCATATCCTACAAGGCTACAAGCTCCCTCTAACAAAAAAAAAAAAAAAAGTGAAGCCAAAGTTATGTCCCTTTTAAATGTAGTTACCTAAACATGGCAGCCAGCATTGAGTCAGGGTCTTTGCTGAGGGTCAACAAGGAAGTCGTAAACTGATTGCCCCCAATGTCCAGCTTGATCCTGCTCTCCTGAATTCTACCCATCTCAGCCATTCTCTTTCACCCCAGAAATGATAAAAAGAGTCGATATTGTAAAAAATAAATAATAATCAGGCACATACTCCTAGATCATTTAAACTGATCATTTAAGACAAACTGCGTTAAATCAAACACTGAACAGAGGCTAAATCGAAATAAATAGAATTAAAAAAAACATTTGAGATCCATAAATCTCTCCCTCTCTCTCTCTCTCTCTCTCTCTCTCTCTCTCTCTCTCTCTCTCTCTCTCTCTCAAAAAAAACATGTACTCTCTCTCTCTCCCTCTCTCTCTCTCTCTCTCTCTTCCCACCCTAATTACCTCCATTTCTTCTCGGAACTTTTCTTTCGATGTCTCGAGCTCTTGCTTTTCTGCGTCCAGTTCTTTCTGTTTTTCTCCTAGAAGTTGCTGCGCTTCCTCTTGTTTTTCCATGAACTCTCTCTCCAAGTCCAGCCGCTTTGTTTCATATTCCTAGGTGAATAAATATATCATGATAATGATAGTCTAACGAGTATCAATTGTTTTGGTAAAAGACGGCTACGATGAGCTTTAGTAATTTTAGTGATAGAAGCACCAGGTGACCCTTCAAAAACGTGTCATTATTCTCTCAAACGCTTATTACTTAGTCATAAATTTAAATGGACTAATGATCACCAAATCTGAACTAAATTTAAATAAGCTACCGCATTTAAGAATCCATTAAACAGGTCGAGCCTAGATAAGTCACACACTGACCCGTGAATGCAGACAATGTGCGAAGTGGCTACTTACCCAATCCATATGCCAAACCATGTACACAGCCAATCAGAATTGATTTGTTACGAATGTAGCTAGACTTCCTCGCACAGAATATAAGAAACTGAATCAACGGCAGTTTTCAAGTGCTGGCCAGTTAGACTAGTATCATCAATGCTATTTATCATTATTACTATTAATAATAATGATATTAATAATAATATCTGACCAAATATTCATTAAGACACAACCCAACTACGGTACTTGTAACTTATAACGAAAGGGGTTTGTTATCATCCTTATTACCTACCTTGATCTTGGTCTGGCAAGTTCCCATGCTCTCTGCGAGTCGAGCCTCCTTAACTTCCAGGCGCGATGCCAGTCTCTCGGTCACTGACTCACGCGAGCACACCATTCGCTCGCGTTCTCTCAGCTGGGCCTCCCTGCTATCGATGTACTCCTTGCCTTTCTGGAAAGAGTAAATTGATTAAGGAAACTCAATAAACATTCAATAAGTCGACGATGATTATCACTTCCTGTTTGTATGATACCATATATGTAAAGGCTAGTTCAAGCTAGATGATATTTAAAAAAAAAAACTATTTGATCATCTATTAAGGCGCTGTGAAATAGTTAGTCTACTATTAATTAATAATAAATACGATAAGGGGGTCTGACAAAAGGGGCTGGATGCTCGGGGTAAATAATATGATGTACCTAATGATACCACGGAATAGAGCAAACATTTCAGATAATTAGGGACAACTATATCGTGTAAGGCATCCCACCCCTTACATGCCCCAGAATTCAATTTAAAAGAATTGAGGAAAATCAATTTTAAATTGTTTTGTATTTGAATTGGAGTTTGAACCTGGACTGATTCCTCGAGCATAAAAACAAATATTTTTTTGTATCTTTCCATTGCCTCAAAACCGCCTCAAAATCCATAAATCTACCATGAATATTCCAAATTAGCAAGTACGTCGTGCACTGCTTTGACTCAGAGCATTTTATAATCTTCATTCAAATATCTAGATATAGTGAGTTTCATTTCAAAAGGCAAAGTGGGAAATGATGTTTGCGAACATCGTCATAAAGTCATAAAGTCATAAAGTCATAAAGTCAATTAATACATTAATCACTAAACCTCAACAAGGTATAAAGAAGTCATTTGCTGTGAGAATATGAAAGAGTATCGTGAGCTATGATTGAGAACAAAATTCAGTTGAAAATGATACGAACTGAAAGACTTGAAGAGATGTGTCAACACTTACAATAAACCGTATAACACTCTTCACCAGATAACACACGTGGCTACTTAAGTAAAACCAAATTCCAGACACACGCATGCTATATCTATCTAGCTATGGATTGATCAATCTCTATCTATCTACCTACTCATCTATGTCTTTCTATCGATCGATCTCTATCCATCTACCTACCCATCTATATATTTATCTTTCTATTGATCGATTGATCTCTATCCATCAATATACCTATATATCACTCTATACTTCTGTAAATGTGTGCGTGTGCGCGCGCGCGCGAGTGTGTGTGTGTGTGTGTGTGTGTGTGTGTGTGTGTGTGTGCGTGTGTGTGTGTGTGTGTGTGTGCGTATGTGTGTGTGTGTGTGTGTGCGTGTGTGTGTGAGTGTGTGTGTGTGTGTGCGTATGTGTGTTTGGTCGGTGAGGCTGTGATATAGCTAGATTTATTAATGTACTTATATTATGTAAATGTATGGTGTCAATATACATGTTCATGTGTGCGTATCTTTATTATTATTACTCTTTCAGTGTGTGCGCGAGTGGGTGTAGGTGGGTGGGTGTGTCTGTATTGTGTCTTTGTGTGTATGTATGTGTCCGTGTGTGTGTCTGTGTAAGTCGAAATTGAAATTGTAAAGTGCTAGAGATAGTTGATGTAAAGCACTTAAAAAGTAGATGATTATTTTTACTGTTGTCTGATTGTCTTCAATGATAAAGACTGAAACTGCACCGTTTCAATGATGAGGATTCACACGTTAGAGATTTATTAGATTCATATGCCATAAACTATTATATGATGCAGATAAGACGTACTTGTAAATAATGTAAAGAATTTTACTTTTCTACCAAGTAGACTAACTAAATTGCATTAAGTTTATGACTATCTATTTTGAACCTGCGGATTCTTGTTTCAATTTCATTACTTTTTGTTCTATTTTCATAACGTTCCTGGAATATCTATTCCATTTTGTTTGAATTTGTAATATTTCTATTTGCAAAATGTAACCCTTTTTCCAGGGCTTTTAAAGGCTTCCAGCCTATATACTGTGTAATTATGATATGATAAATCATTCACACTTATTGATATAAATTTAAGTAAGGGGGTCTTTATTGTTACTTTATTTCTATCCCCGATGAACGCGCATTGTGAATACGATAGTAAGTCAGGATTGGGGTAATAAGATCAGGAGAATAAAGGAATCATCATAAATTGCCATGATGTGGAATAATGTTGGAACACGTTAAGACCATACTAACTATCAAGTTATTGGATACTACAAATATTGCAATGCACTAACCTGTACAAAAACATCGAAATTTCCATGAAGCTTTTCCAGAAACATTTTCCCCACTTGCTCAATATGGTCATGAATGTCCAGTTCCCAAGTGGTCGTCACATCGTCAAACAGACTGTTCTCCTCTAGATGACCACTGGTCGAATTTTCTTCCGGGATCTCCGTGGAGTCAGGTGCCCCTGACCACTCCCCTTTGGCATTACAGAACTCTAGCAGCACCACGGGTCTTGTGAAATCGGAGTCAATGTCCAGCACCACCCCTACCGGCTTGTCTCTACAGAACAAAGACCTCCAGTCGCAATCTGTGTCTGCTTTCGCCCACAGCCTGGACTCCAACTTCTCTGGTATGCCGTACAGCTTTCTTGCTCTGTGTTCAACGTGGCCAATCTTCTCCATCTTGCTGAATCGGACGATATGGAAATCCTCGGGCGGGGAGTTACTGAGGGAGATTTTAAACGAGTTGATGTTGTGTTCAATCTCAGGTCCACGAGCGTACTTATACACCACAAGTTTCATGGCCTTGTGGCCGTCAGCCAGGCCATACCACTTCATCAACATCCGCCAGGCGTCCTCGTGCACAACATCCACAGTATGGGCATAATCCCGCCGTGTTACAATCGGTCCAGGAGGGCTGGACGCGCGCTGGCCATAGTATTTACGAGATGAATTCAGGCCTACATATTTTTTCAAATTCTCCAGCCACTCAGCAACAATAACGTACCAGAAATCTCCTTCCGCTAGTTTTCGGTCCAAGAGATATTCTAGTGCAGTTCGCTGTGCTTGGAGATCCACGGAGAATGTCCGAGGAGGTGAATGAGATGTCGATATCGGGGAAGAGGATAATGGCGACGTGCTTTGTGTCGGAACCCCTGCTACAGCCGCCACGGGCACCGCAGCGCTAGCAAAAGAACCCGAAGACGTTGGAGAAGACATTCCGAATGGCCGCTCTCCGTGTACTTGGCGGTGGAATGACATCATCAATCCGTGGGGCATAAGGTCTGGAACGAAACGGACATGGCGAGAGCAGGTATTTTATTATGTGAGCAACACTACACTCACAAAATGCGAAAATCTTGAACACAGCTCTAACATGAAAAGGATGCAGTGTTCCTGAGTTATATATAGATTTGGCATTTACTTGGCATCTGCTGCGGGTGGGGCTATCACGCGCCTGTGAGTGAACAGAATCTCGGCAGGTAATACCAGGCCTGTGACCTATCGGTAGAGGTTTAAAAATAGAATTGGAAGGATTCCACGTGCGTATGTTTACAAACATAACGGACTGGTACTTGCGCAAACTGCGTCGATAAGGACAGCAATTGACGTGGAAAGTGTACACGATCATTGTTAACATATTCAATAGTTTATTTTTAAAGTTTTGATCTAGTTCACTCGCGTATTAATTTATATATAACTCAAAATACAGTCAAAACATTCATAGTTGTTGTTACTACCAGCTGGTGTTCTAAGAATCGAGATATTGAGAACAAAGCTGTTTATGGGGAATGAGAAGCCCAGCAAACAGAATAACCTTTTAAAAGAAAAATAATCAGTTTGGGTTTTTTTATAACAGGTACATGCTGCTTACACCACTGTCCTACTCCTACCTGATTGAATCATAGAAATTTATAGTTCCAGAGTTGAGCACCTGCTTCCTTGAAGTGAAAGTTGAAATAGTTTGACCAAGTGTGCGCAATGTAAACTTTATATAGACTCGTTGCCACCTTGCACGTGATCTCGCTCCATAACGAGGGCAAAATCTTGAGCTGCTGCCAATAACAGTATTTCTCTGAGAGTAGAGACGGCACAAACTTCTTTGTTTCTGTGGCCAAAAATAAACTGAGTACTCTGAGAACTTGTCTTATAGCCTCTGAGGTTGATGCGTATATACCTTGTTGTTTGTCTCTTCTTTCGAAGATTCCGTTGATTGCATCTACAGTAGGTTAAATGTTGACATCCTGTCATTAAAGACCGCCACATTTTTATCGTGGATTCCATCTTTCCTCGCCTTTTCCCTGTTTGGTTTCCTTCTGATTTATCAAGGTTTAATTAAAAACAGAGACATCGGTGTGCTACTGCATTTAGGTATACACATAAACAAACGCAAATACTCCCCCTCCCCATCACCAAATTTTACTCGCGTTTTGTATCTTACCCTCAGATTTTTTTTAAATTTCTAACCCTTTCATTTTAGACTTAGATCTTTCCCTCCGATCTGCTCACGTTCAACGTCTGTAATAATCAATATTGAGATTTTTTTTAAAGCTCAAGAAAGGTAATTATTGCATATTGCGTCGTGGATAGCTGGGCCTTTATATAACTGGCATTTGAGCGTTGCTTGAAGCGTTGAAGAAATATGGCAAAACACAATTTTGCTACCACAATTGCCAACACCACCAACATCACCACCACTACCACTACTCCTGCTGCTACAACTGCTACTACCACTTCTACTTCTACTAATACCATCACTACTACCACTATTACAACTATTAATACTACTATTACAACAACTACTACTACCATTGCTACTACTATTATTACTACTACTACTGCTGCGGCTGCTGCTGCCACTACTTCTCGCTGCTGTTGCAACTGAAAACAACAGTTGAGACGATCGTAGAAATAATGATCAAAATAATTATTTTATGTTTATGGTTATGATGATGGTGAAGATGAGGATGATGATGATAATGATGATAATAATGATGATAATGATAATCCTGATGATGACGACGATGATAGTATTTATGGCGATTCAGATGATAATGATGATAATAATAATAGTAATGATAATAATAATGATGATGATAATATTGATAATGATAATAACAACAATAATTATGATTAATAATAATAATAATAATGAAAATAATAGTATAAGCAGTAGTAGTAGTAGCTATACAAGTATTAGAAGAACTAATAATAATAATAATAATAATAATAATATTAATTATAAGTATAGTAATAGTTAAGCAAAACAGATGGCATATATGTTGTCCAAGAACGATCTATGTTCCCATGTTTTTCCCCGTTCAATGATTTCAAGTCATACTAAAGGGATGTACAAAAAAACAACAACAATTACCTAACGATGTATGAGCTCAGAGACCTGGGACTTCTCCGTAGTGGGTAGTTAGTGGGTAGTGGGTAGTAGGTAGTAGGTAATGTGTAATGGGTTATGGGTAATGTGTAGTAAGTAGTGGGTAGTATGTAGTAGGTGGTGAGTAATAGTAGGTAGTAGGTAATAGGAAGTGACAGTGGGTAGTTGGTAGTAGGTAGTGGGTAGTTGGTAGTAGGTAGTGGGTAGTAGGTAGTGGGTAGTAGGTAGTGGGTAGTAGGTAGTAAGTTGTGGGTAGTGGGTAGTAGGTAGTGGGTAGTAGGTAGTGGGTAGTAGGTAGTAGGTAGTGGGTAGTGGGTAGTAGGTAGTGGGTAGTTGGTAGTAAGTTGTGGGTAGTGGGTAGTGGGTAGTGGGTAGTAGGTATTGGGTAGTAGGTAGTGGGTAGTAGGTAGTAGGTAGTGGGTAGTGGGTAGTAGGTAGTGGGTAGTAGGTAGTGGGTAGTGGGTAGTAGGTAGTGGGTAGTAGGCAGTAGGTAGTGGGTAGTAGGAAGTGGGTAGTAGGTAGTGGGTAGTGGGTAATGGGTAGTAGGTAGTGGGTAGTAGGTATTAGGTAGTGGGTAGTAGGTAGTGGGTAGTAGGTAGTAGGTAGTGGGTAGTAGGTAGTGGATAGTGGGTAGTAGGTAGTGGGTAGTAGGTAGTGGGTAGTGGGTAGTAGGTAGTGGGTAGTAGGTAGTAAGTAGTGGGTAGTGGGTAGTAGGTAGTGGGTAGTGGGTAGTAGGTAGTGGGTAGTAGGTATTGGGTAGTGGGTAGTGGGTAGTGGGTAGTGGGTAGTGGGTAGTAGGTAGTGGGTAGTAGGTATTGGGTAGTGGGTAGTGGGTAGTGGGTAGTGGTTAGTGGGTAGTAGGTAGTGGGTAGTAGGTAGTGGGTAGTGGGTAGTAGGTAGTAGGTAGTGGGTAGTAGGTAGTAGGTAGTGGGTAGTGGGTAGTGGGTAGTAGGTACTGTGTAGTGGGTAGTGGGTAGTAGGAAGTTGGTAGTTGGTAGTAGGTATTGGGTAGTGGGTAGTGGGTAGTGGGTAGTGGGCATTAGCTAGTGGGCCGGTGGATGAACCCTGACCTGGACAGAGAACGAAAATCAGCTGATGAACCTATTAATCATGCTCGGGGCTTGGGAGTGAAAGTGTGTGTATGTGGTAGGGGTGGGGGGGGGGGGATGATTCCAGACAATCACGATCCGTGCAATGTGGAAAGAGTCACATCTGGACAGATTTACCTGTCCGAAGTAAATATTAGCGCTTTATAAACTTAAAAACGTACATAAATGAGAAAAAAATATCAATAAAAAATATATCAATAAAAAAATTGTCGGCACCCATTCGATATCAGTTCATGGATTTATTTGTGTCCAAGAAATAAAGCAGGTCTACTTTTCTTTTAATTGTTGTGGTAGAAACCCGATGGTTTATTTACAGGAGCGATGGTTTGTTTTGTATTGTTGGTTTAAGATTTTTAGGACACAGCTTTATTTATGTGGATGACAAACCATTATGAAGAATCAATTGCAAGTACCATTTTTTTTAAATATTATCTTTAAATCCATTTTTACTTGATTTTGAATGAAATAACCCTGACACAGTAAATTGGTATATACAATGCTGAAAAAAATGACTAGGTTTTAATTCAAGGATGGAACCATCACATTATCTTGCATCAACAACACTAGTTCTAATACTAGTAATATTTTGCATTATTTATATGCATTTTCCATCATCGATGTTTACCAATCAAATAATATCTAATATGAAACAAGGTTCAAAACATTCACATCGATAGACCTAGTCTAGACTTTACCTTTCTATATGTTTATGTACGTTGAATGAATTCCCGCAAGTTGTCAATTTGCCAAGGAATCAGCGATGGAGTGTTTTTTTAATAAATACTTGGAATTCCTTTCTGGGTTAATGTTTTCTTCTTTTTTTTCCTCTTTTTTTTTAAAATTTTGATTTTGATTCGTTTTTGTACTTGTCAATCCATATCATAATTTGCAATACAACTTTTAAAAACATGAATAAGGTAAATGTCTTAACAATCGCAGATCATATTGATAACTCTACATTTCCTTATTCGACGAAGAAATCTTAATCCTTTCATTTTCACGGAAAGATTTTATTTTAACCAGATAAATCAGATTTCAGTAGGATGATTGGCACATATTGTCAGGTCACTGAAATCTGGTATAAGAACGTGTAGCTAAATATTGAAGATTTTGCATAGTTCACACTTCGGTTAGAATCAGACTGGGCTGTGAAAGGGTTAGGATGTAAAAAAACAAAACAAAAAAAACGTAGATAATTTAAAAAATTACAATAACAATGATAATGATAATAATCGGCCTAATATTAATAAAAGTAATAATAATGATAATGTTAATATTACCCATCATCATCATTAGAATTATTT